>ML809883.1:109006-154251 GCA_009831015.1 Picea engelmannii
TGAATTTCTACTACTTATATGATGAATGAAAGAAATTAATTAGAAGTAATTTTTATCTGTTTAAATTTATGAGTATTTTTAGGCTTAATTTAAAATTAGGTTCTTACATAATGGTATCAGATCCCTAGTTCAAAATCTGGAACTAAGGGCCTACCTACCTACCTACCCACCTACCCAATTAAGAAATGGAATTGTACCCACCCAGAAATTAGATAAATTGGGGCCTAAGGGCCAAGTTCCAGCTCCAGGTTCCAGCGCCACCTCCACCTAACCTGTAAGCCAAGTATACATTGATTTTAAGTATGTATATTCATTAATAGGGAGTATTAATGTTAAAATTTTAACTACTTCTTAGTATTATTTTTATAAGAAATTGTTAAACTATAAACCAGACACTTTAACCACTTTTCCATTTTTGTAAAATTCATTATAATTGCGCATAAAAATAAATAAATAAATATATAAATAGATTTTTTTTTCAAAACTCCTTTTGCGTTCGTTTATTCTTATTCATACAAACTCCTATATTTGCATCAACAACAAATGGTCAAACTTTGCAGTTAAGTCGGGAAACTAGGATTGGAATTATGCTAGACAATTTGCATATAAATCTTCAAAAAAAATAAAATAAATAAATAAATAAACAAAAACATTAAAAAATGAGAGTATGTTGGACACAATTTATACATAAATCTCCAAAAATTAAACAAAAAAGTATATGTTCAGGCTTTAAATCCATGTGAACGCGTTGCAATTTGGAACCTTCACACAGTCTAGGATGAAGTGCTCATGGATGACAGTAAACCTTGGCATGGTACACCAAGGATGGACCCTCACCTTGAGCGAGCTACCTTCCCGTGGCCATTCCATGTTTATGGCTGATCACCCTATGCATTCCGATGACCGCGAACATCGCTGCGTTAAAACAAGGGGCGAGAGGATTAATGGATAATTCCACTGGGGCTGACGAGTACCCGACAAAGCATTCTCCAACTGCTGTATTAGCGGTTGTGCTAGTTAAGCATCGATCATGTAATAGAAGTTAAGCAAGCCCACATAAGAATTGAATATGAGTAAGGAATTTTAACAAGACACCCTAATCAAATCCAAGCAACACCATATCTGATCCCATAAAGAAAACTCACACATTGGTGAACACTCAAAACTTATTGCATATCAAAAATGGGTTTAAATGGAGCAGGAGAGGCTCAGGGTGTGTTCGCAATCGCAAATGAAACAAGATACAGGATGATTAGGGTTAGGGGTATTGAGATAAGTGTGTTTAGGGTTTAGGGAATGTGGGCCTCATGCGAGGACCCATGATGCCATATGGAATTTATTTATTTATTTATTTTATCTTAAGTAATATTTATTTTATTTAATTTGATATTTTATTGATTAATTTAAATTAACTTTTTAAAATATTCTTAAATTTAAATTTCAATGGTTTAAATCGTTAATTTTTTTTTATTAATTATTAAAAAAAAAAAATAATATAATATACATACATATATTTAAATATATGCAGCAAATTAAAACTAAGTATAGTAAATTAATTAAAAGTAATTATCATTAATTTATTTAAATTGAAATATTAGAGAGTCCATGGGTTTTGAACCTGTGACCACCCACCAAGTGAAGCGCCTCAAGAAGAGCACTAACACCAACGTGCCCTCATAAGTCTTTACAAATAAATTCTTATACTTATTTAGATTAATGGTAACACTGTAGGGATTAGAGTGGTATTATTATTTGGAAGATACAGTATGAAGGTTAAGACTAACTGGCTTATTACCTGACTTATTGATCTGGAGCCAGCTAACCAAGTTGAATCATAATTAGTGAATGCACCGGAAATCAAGGTAAAGGCTTATTTAGCGCTGTTGATATTAGTATCCAAAGTATGAACTCCAATTGTCCAAGCGTCAGGCTCACGAGACCATACACACAACTCATCGAGCCAAGTGCCAAGTCCCTCCACTCCATTCCACCAGTCAAAGTCAACGCTAAATCTCAATGCAACATTCTACAACTCCAACACTAGGCGCCAGGGAAAAGATCACGAGTCAAGCATCGAAGGATATTTAGTTGTAAGCGAAAAGTTAAAAAGGACTTAGACTAGGACAAGCGGGAAGGAGGTGGCATATGCACTAGGAGAGTAAGCATAGGAACTGGCGAGTATGGAGCAAGGCTAGCGTAGCTACAGGGCAAGGGAACCAATAGTTTTTTTGTTTTTTTTTTTTAATAGGGGCGAATAAATCAAGCTTAGACACTTAATCCTAATCCTAACCTAGCCAATTCTCTTAAGGAGTAATGTCTGTTTACAGACAAGTAAAGAAAACTTATGCCTAACCCTGTTTCTAGTTTGAGTAGCACCAATTTGAAACGTCCTTGAACTCACCCTGACAACTTTGGGTGATGCAGGTTAAAGCATACAGGATGGTCAGAACTAGAGGGAATCAAGGCAGGGGAGTGTTGTCACAAGCACTGCCAACACCACCAGCGCCACCACCACCATCGCCCGAACTAGCTCTCATACTGTGCTCGTTGGAAGCCATTAATGAGACTTTAAAGTGGCGACAATCAGCAGGGACTGAAGTGGAACCCCCACCATCTGGAACGGGTAATCCAGAAGCATCAAGGGATTCAAGGGGAGGACCTCCACTCGAAGAAATCACGCGATAATTACAAAATATCAAACTTCCATAGTTTTCCAGGGGTCGCGCAAGTGAACGCACGGAAGCATGGTTGGAAGGCATGACAAGGTGTTTTGCATTAAGGGACTATGCGTCCAACTCAAAGGCAAAGATCTTAATTTTTCAGTTAAGAGACAACACCTTGAACAGGTGGGGAAACCTGGAAAGAAAACTACACCTTACCCCAGACACAGTATCTTGGGAACTTTTCGAGGAGAGATTCCGAAGGAAATATCTACCAGCGTACTACGAGGAACAACAGGTAGGGGAATTTCATGCCTTAGCACAGGGAAACAGAACTGTAGAAGAATATGAGACCGGATTTATGGAACTGGTCAAATATGTTTCGTATATGGATAGTGACCAACGACAGGGAGAGCGCTTCGTCTATGGATTGAACGCTAAGATAATAGCTATGGTGCAGATGTGGAAATCGTCTTTAGTAGTGGAAGCGGTGGAAAATGCGCGTTATGCAGAGGAACACATGAACTTAACCGGGGGTACAAGACTGACATTTCCACATCGTCCTAGATTCGTAGGGAAGGTCTCGAGGTCATTTCCTAGGGGAGGGGGCTCAAGGCCACCACCATATGGTAACAGAGTCGCTCCAAGGACTGTAGCCATAGGGATTTCAATGGCAGCGAGTGCAACATCCCATTCATTGTCAACAACACAGACAGGTCCACGACCATCTCAGGGAACAATGAGTAGGGGCAGGGGTTCCAAGGGAAGGGACTCATTTCAGAGACAGTCACATAACAATGCACAGGTTCAATCTCTTGTTACCTGTTGGGGGTGCAGAGGACCCCATTACCAACGTGACTTCCCAGAGTTACAATCTGGGTTTGTGCATAGAGAAGGAAAGGCACCGATGGGGAGAGCAAGTAGCAGCCACCAGATTTATGTAGCGGTTAATAATCACCAGGACGAACATCAATCCACGGTGGTGGAGTCATCAAGTACACTAAATCATATGAATGTTAAGATTTTGTTTGATTCTGGTGCAACAGATAGTTTCATTTCACCATCTGCATTAGAAAAGAGTGGGTTGGCAGCCTACGAGCATGATGAATTTAAACAAGTTGAGATGGCTTCGGGGGAAAAATAATCAGTAGGACCTAGTGTTGATAATTGTATAGTAGACCTGGGAGTGTGTACTACCAGGTTGAAGGTATACATCACTACTCTCGGGGCGTATGACCTAATCATTGGAATGGATTGGTTAGCAGCTCACCGAGCCATGGTAGATTGTTTCGCAAAGAGGGTGCTTTGTGTCGATGATGAAGGAAGACCAGTAGGGATCCAGGGTGTACAGAGAAAAGTGTCATTACGCTTTATATCAACTATCAAGGTTAAGCGATGCTTGAGGAAACGGTGTCGACTTTATGTAGTGGAAGTAGTGAATGAAAGGAAAGGATCCTCATTGTATCAGTACCCGGTATTGTCATAATTTAAAGATGTTTTTCCGAATGAGTTACCAGGGTTACCTCCTGAGAGGGAGCTTGATTTTACTATTGAGCTAAAACCTGGTGCAGAACCAATCTCCAAGACTCCATATCGGATAGCAGCGCTAGAACTTTGTGAATTGCAAATGTAGTTGAAAGAGTTACTGGACTTAGGGCTAATAAGGCCCAGTGTCTCACCTTGGGGCGCACTAGTAATTTTTGTAAAGAAGAAGGATGGATCCTTACGACTGTGTATAGACTACAGGGACTTGAACCGTGCTACAGTGAAAAATAGGTACCCGATGACGTGAATAGATGACCTTTTCGATCAGATGAAAGGAGCAGTGGTATTCTCAAAGATGAATTTGCGATCAGGGTATCATCAGTTAAGGATTAAGGAAGGTGATATCCCAAAAACTGCCTTTCGAACTTGGTTTGGACATTACGAGTTTGTTATAGTACCTTTCAGATTGAGCAATGTACCAACAGTATTCATGAGCCTCATGAATGGCATATTCTAGAAGTACTTAGACCGTTTTGTACAAGTCTTTCTAGATGACATCCTCATCTATTCCAAGAATGAAAGAGAACATGAGGAACACTTGCGAATAGTGTTGTCCTGCCTTAGAGAGAAAAAATTGTATGGGAAGCTGTCGAAGTTTTCCTTCTTCCAGAAAGAAATTCACTATTTAGGTCATATCATTTTCGGCAAAGGAATCTCTGTGGACCTAGAAAAAGTAAAGGCCATTATGGAGTGGCCAATGCCGAAAAATGCCCATGAAGTGAGAAGCTTCATGGGGCTAGTAGGTTATTACCGGATATTTGTGGAAGGATTCTCAAAAATAGTGAAACCCATCACCACTTTGCAATGCAAGGGGGTGAGGTATGAATGGACAGAAGAATGTGATAGTGCATTCATTGAGATTAAGAGGTTACTAACCAGTGCGCCAATTCTACGTGTGCTGGATATGGAAAAGGACTTCACAGTCTACACGGATGCCTCGAAGCAAGGGTTGGGGGCCATGCTAATGCAGGATGGAGGAGTGATAGCTTATGTGTCAAGGAAGTTGAAGAAACATGAAGAGCTATATGCAACTCATGATTTAGAGTTGGCAGCTGTAATGATAGCTCTAAAAATTTGGAGGCACTATCTTCTGGGGTGAAACTTTGAGCTCAAAACGGACCATCAAAGTTTAAAACATCTCTTCACTCAAAGAGATCTGAATTCTAGGAAAAGGTGATGGAGTGAGTTTATGAGTGAGTACGATTTTGGTATTTCGTACATCAAGGGAAAGGAAAATGTGGTTGCAGATGCCTTGAGTAGGAGACCATGTATCTTCTCCTTGGTAGCCTTAACGGTCAATCTGAGGGAACATGTGTTGACACAACTCCAAGGAGACAATTGGTATTTAAAGGTTACTTCAAACCTCCAAAGCGGGAGGCAGTTAGATCCAAAGTATGAAGGATATAGTCTGGAAACAGACGGATTGTTAAGATATCGAGGAAGGATGTATACCCCTGAGAATGGGGATATTTGAAGCATCATACTGAAGGAATCCCATAGAGCACTTTATTGTGCACATCTGGGTGTGAAGAAGATGTACGCAGATATAAGGAAACTCTTCTTCTGGGTAGGCATGAAGCGCGATGTAGTCCATTTCTTCGCCAAGTTCCTAGAATGTCAATAAGTGAAAGTCGACCACCATCACCTGGCAGGCCTCCTACAACCACGTGATGTTCCTATGTCCAAGTGGGAAGTCATCTCTATGGATTTTGTTGTCGGGTTGTCGCTCACATCTCATAGACACAATGCCATTCTTGTGATAGTGGATAAATTAACCAAGAGTGCTCATTTTATTCCGGTTAGACATTTATGATGTCACTGATGTGGCACGTGTGCTTGTAAGCGAGGTTATCCGTTTGCACGGGATACCTAAGAAGATCATTTCAGATAGGGACTCCAGATTCACTTCTAGGTTTTGGATAAGTCTGCAATCAGCGTTGGGGACTCAGTTGAACTTAAGCACAGCTTATCATCCTGAAACAGATGGGAAAAAAGAGAGAGTAAATCAAGTCATGGAAGACACGCTTAGGATGTATGTAATGGATAATCAAACCCAGTGGAAGAAGTACCTACCTTTGGTAGAGTTTTCCTACAATAACAGTTTTCATAGCTCCATCGGAATGCCACCCTACGAAGCTTTGTATGGGAGGCCATGCAGAATGCCATTGAGTTGGGATAGACTAGAAGACCGAGTAACAGTTGGTCCAGAATTGATTCAGGAGATGGAAGAATAGGTGATTCAGATTATGCAGAGACTAAAGGAAGCACAGGATAGGCAGAAAATTTATGCGGATGCACACAGGACCAACCCGAAGTTATGAAGTGGGAGACTGGGTTTTCATTTGTATCAGGCCTAATAAGAGTAACATATGGTTTGGGAAGGGGAAAAAGTTGTCACCTCGATTTATAGGACCATTCAGAATCCAAGAGAAAATTGGACCTGTTGCATATCGTCTCATACTACTACCCCACTTGCATAAAACTCATAATGTATTTCATGTATCTGTTTTACGTCATTATGTTGCTGATGAATCACATAAACTAAATTGGAAGGAATTGCAGGTATCGGACGTGGGAACCCTCACGGTAGAACCGTTACGCATATTGGACCGTAGGGTCCGACAACTCAGGAACCATCTGGTAGACCAAGTTAAGGTCCAGTGGGACAAGTATAGTCCAGGATCTGCTACTTGGGAAGACGCTGAGACACTACGACGAGACTATCCCTCACTTTTTTGACCACCTCAAGAACATGTTTCTCAAAGGTTGGGTGTATGTAACACCACCTTTTGACTTAGACAGACATGATTACCTAAGGCCTATATACTTTATTTTCTAGTCACAATGAAACTATTAAGTGATACACTTAAACTTTAAATGTATGAACTTCTATGAATGATTAAATATTATGAATGATGATGTATGTAATGCGATCTACTATGTGAATGTAAATTTTACAAATGTTTAAATGTTATTGATGATGATGTATATGATGCGACATATTGTGAGAATGAAGAATTTTATGAATGTTTAAATACTATTAAAATGATGTTGGATATGATGCAATCTATTTTGGTAAATGATAATCTTATGAATGGGTGTCAAAATTGAATTAGGGGATATTATGAGATCTATTTCTAATTGGAAAACTTTGATGTTAATTTATCGGTACAGGGATACCAAATTGAAATGATGATAGTATGCAATTATGTGATGATAATGCATATAAATGTATGAGTTTGTGTTACAGACTAATTTGCAGGTTAAGGGCTATGAAATAGCCAAGGGATAAAGATGATGAAAGTGGATATAATGACCACTAGCCAAGAAACACTATGGTATGAATATTGTATGTGAAATTATATTGGTTTGGATGCATTGCTATGATATGTGGACCAGTGCATGATTTCAAGTGATGACACTACCCAAAACCGAATAAACGATGACAAAACCCCCAGCAACACGGTGCCACTGTATATTTCCTTGTAGGGTGTGGACCCTAGTTATGATTAGGAGGGGTGGAGGCATTTCCCACCGTATATCCTCCAAAACCTGAAGTCATGGGAGGACGGTGTTAGTTCACACTCCCCAAGATGTGTGATGATGATTGTAAGATTCTTGCTAGGGAAGCTTGGTCGAGATAGCGAAACTTCCGCTTACGGGTTCTATTTGGAGTTAGGTCAATATAGTTGATGCTCCAAGATAGTCTAGTAGAGGGAGGATAGGAATGGAGATGGAAGTAGGTTAGGGAGGAAGGATGAGTAGTAATAGTTGAGAAGGTATGGAGATCTGTCTTGTGGTGGAATTTAATGTTTTCCCTTAAAAAAAAAAAAATGTATATATGAATATTCATCATTATGTAACTAAACCACAGTTGTCTAAATAAAATTGTTGATCTGGATAATAGTAATTAAAGGATTTCTCAAACAATTGATTGGTTTGTTGTCTTTTATAAAAGACTAGTCTTGTTGACTGGATTGGATGCATACATAAATTACTAAAGGATGATAGTTTTGATTATTAGTACATGCACGAGACTTGTATGTACTAGCTACACATGCATTTCTTGTACATATACGCTAGTATGTATGAGTTTTCTTGACTTACTTACTGATAATGTCGGTTAATTGTTATGAATGTGTGAACCAGGTTTCTTTTCCTTTGTGCCATAAGACACCTTAACTTCGGGACAAAGTTTCTTGAAGGGTGGGTGTATGTAACAACCCTAGTAGAATATATGTTTAGGAATTATTAAGTAAAAATGTATTAAGTAATTAATTTTTCTAACATGTTATTAACTAAACAAAGATTGGTATAATGATATTAATTAAATATTTATTAATTAATTAATTGTTATAATTTGATTAATTAATTAATTAATTAATTACCTATTACATTCAATGACATGGGTATTAAATTTAAAAGGGTTGATAAATTTAATTGTTTAAATTAAAGGATTACATATACGGAGGGGATAAGGAGCATTAATAATTGGATAAAACATTAATAATAAGATAAGGAGCATTAATAATTGGATAAAACATTAATAATTGGATAAGGAGCATTAATAATAGGATAAGACAATGAATGTATGGATATGAAGGGAGGAGGCTTACAGAAGGGGGGATTTTTTTTTTTGGAGGGTTCTCTTGGATTTGTGGAGGGGAGTTTGAGTTCTGTAGTTGGCAAGGATCATACGGGGGGGGCACCGGTTTGCTGGGGGTTTTGGGCACGGGGGCTAGGATTCCTTATGGTATCCTAGAGCTAGGGAGCTGCACAGGCTTTGTTCCTAGTTGGCAGGGAGGAAAACTCAGTTTTGGGGCACAGTTTGGTCAAAGCAACAGGCTGGGCAGAGCAACAGGGAAAAGCAGCAAGGAGGACATTCAGAGGTCGGGAATTTAGCATCACACAACAGTATTTTTAGGTACGCATTCTCATGAATATGTAATGGTTATTTACAATTATTAGCATTCTCATGAATATGTAATGGTTATTTAAAATTATTAGCATGCTGTTATTTAGATTTATGTTGCTTATATGAATTTATGCTACATATATGATGAATGAAAGAAATTAATTAGAAGTAATTTTTATTTGTTTAAATTTATGAGTATTTTTAGGCTTAATTTAAAATTAGGTTCTTACAATATCACTGTGAAATGAGTTTATACAGGTTCCTTTGTATCTAAATTTTCATCTCTATTATGAAGGATTATGCAACTGTGAATTCCATTGTTCACACTAACCATCCATGATTCCATTCATACAAGGTAGCAATGGTGGGAAACATATAAGTCTTTTAATAGGGATTGTTGGATGAATACATTGGGTGGATGAAGTCAGTGTTGATTTTGAGATCTAAACATCAAACTTTAGCATTGGAATAAAGGAGGCTTGGGAAAACCTATGTTCATCTTTGTTTCACATCTTCCTATGTTCATCTTTTGCTTGGTATGACCCAGGATTGATCAAAAAATAAATGAGTCTAAATATGCCTTTCCTTTGTATCCAAATCATAATTATTTTAGGAGATGAAGAAGAGCTACTAGTTGGGGGTTTTGTGTTCTATTTTTAGATAAGAAACATTTAATTTTTTAAGTGTTGTTCTAGGTATTTTATCCTAAATGAAAAGTTGCACCACCTATTTTCAGACATGCATGTATATGTATCATAAAGGGGGCAATTTCGGGGTCATATTAGACCTTTTTCTAAGAATAATACCTATAGACATGGAATTTAAAAATAGCCTATGGAGAAGTGCCCAAATTTTCTTAAGGATATGCATATGTTCACTTGCCATCATAATATTCTTTAAGAACAAATGATGATAAATATAGGGGTTATTTATAGCCATTTGGCCATGATATTGCAACATAATAGAGGTTCCCATAATAGATTTTGAGTGGTATGTTTCTTCAAGTCTTGCTTCATAATACTGACAGTAGCCAATTTGTAGCATGGAAACATTTTTGAAACAACGTCATCTTTAAAGATGATCAAGGAAAATAAAATTCTAGTTTCAATTAGTAGTGATCAAATTTGTTTAAAGATTTGGATGTTGAAATTACCATGCTTGAATATCATCCTATTCAAGTCCACAAACAACCATTCACAAAAATTTACCTTTCTAATAGAAAAATATCATTCCAAGTTACAATTCCATCCAAATAAGGATTACAAGGGTCTCTTTCAAGACGCGCATATGATTACATGAACAAATAAACCCTTAACCACTCATCATCTTTATATCTGATATAAATTTTTGAAAACACAAGAAATGAAGACGAGCGACCCTCAGACATTTTTCTTATAGCATATGGTAGAATCGATTTAAGGAAGAAAATGTTGGGAGGTGCATAGCATAATTACTGATCTTGCAGGCGACATTTCGCCTCTAGTGTTGGTGGGGTGATCTCCTCTGTCACTCACACTCATGTGGTCTCCTTCCTTATATGTCGCTCGACCTCTGTGAAAGATCCTTCCTTGTTTGTCGCATGACCTATGTACTGCAGGATCCTTCCAAATTCTCTTTCGCTTGACCTATGTGTAATCTCCTTGTAGCTTTCTTGGTCGGTTTTTTTTTTTAGTTATCTAGGTTTTGAAATTTGGGTACACGTGTTTTCTATAGTGGTCGGGGTTTTGTTTGGTAAGTTTTTTTGTTTTGTTTATAATATATATAATTAATACATACATATATATATATAGTATAATTAACATACATTATAATTATATATAATATAATTTATATATTATATAATTAATATATATTATATAATAATATATAATATATAGTAATTATATATTATATTGAGGGAGTAATGGTTAAGAACATGACTTTACTCCCTAGAGGTCACACTAGGTTGATGATATGATTGCAATGACGGTGAATATGATAGTGATGATGATGAAGATGAAAATGGTGATGATGACGATGATGATGACGACGTAGACAATGGCGATTACAATGACGATGACGATGAAGATGACGATGACAATTATGATGACAGTGATAATGACAATGATCACCCTAATGATGAAAATGATGATGATGATGATGATGATGATTATGATAATGAAAATGGAAGAAAATTATGATGACAATGAAAATGATGATGATGATGATGATCACATTAATTATCACAATGATTATGATGGAAATGACGATGACAATATTGATCATGATGATGGTGTAAATTATGATAACGACAATGATGATGATGACAATGACAATGATGATGATGATGATGATGACAATGATGACGACGACGATGATGATGATGAAGATGATGATGAAGATGAAAATGAAAATGAAAATGAAAATGAAAATGATTATTACGATGATGAAAATGATGAAAATGAGCTCATGAGTGATTAGACACCACTAGACACCACTAGAGCACTCATTACATCGATTTTTATCATTTGAAAATGCAAGACCGATTTTCATTTTCAAAGGTCAATGCACTAGTATATATGAAATTTGGAGCATCATGGTATGAGTAATTTGAAAGGTGGTGATGAAAATCCATGTGTTTTCCTTTTGTTTCACATGTTGAGTGATAATCATCTATTTTTAGGCATGTTTTGTTCTTCAATTCATCTATTTGGATATAGGGTTTCACATGCTTAAAACCTCTTCAAACATATCTCAATTCAAAACTAACCTATAATTGTCTTTGATAGGGTGTTGAATCCACAAAAGTGTTCATATAACAATCTATTAGATATCCCTAATCATATAAATTTTCATAGGATTTTTAATGCATATTTTTGGAAATTATCCACATTGACAAGTTTTGTCAAATGAAGATTGGAAGCTCTATTCTTTTGAATTTATTGAAAATGTATAAGTTCATTATAGAAAACTATATATTTAAATTTGTTCCCCTCTTAGTAATATTTCCAACAACTATTCAGTTTCCTTGGACTAATTTCAAAATTGTGTTACACCCTTTTGAAATTAGCAGCTTATCGACCCATTTCCCTGCAGTTTTTGTAGGTGAAACGTCATGGTTGGAGACCAAATACCACCACCAATGGAGGATTATAAAAGTATATATGGAATAATTTTTGTATTGGGAATTGATTATACATTGATTGTAAACACTCAACAACCTTCATCTATATCTTATGTTGTTTCAATGTTCATCTTATATGTCTCCTTCAAAATGACAACTTATCACCACTTTTACCCATTTTAATGTAATTTTCTATCTTAGAATCCATAAGGATCTAGAAAATTTCCCCTAGTACAAAAATGTCAATAAGAAAATGATATAAAAATGTAGAGTAGGGATATGTTTCCATCGTTTCCCTTAGGGGTTGCTTTTTTTTTCATTTGTGGGCTACATTGAATAGTGTTTTGGTCCTATAATAGGGATTTTCAAGTAATGTTACAAATGTGATGTAGGAGCATCTCAAGTGAACCAACGTGGAGCAAAGTACAGTTGGTCAAGCACCCAGCTGCAAATTTTGAAATTGTCTTGAAGTAAATGCGCTAACCTTAAATGAAGATATTAAGAAGGAGAGCCCTTGTATAATGTAAACGGACCTTGAGCGATCCGCTCTCGTCCTTAGTAGATAGAAGGAAATTATGGTAGTTAATGCAAGTAGGTAGAATTGAATGTTAGATTTGACAGTTTTAGAGCGCAAGAGGGAAAAAAGGATATAGACACCCTCATTGTGTATTGTAACATTATCATGACCATTAGCATAAGGATAATTAGAAAGAGCATAGAAGAGAAGCATAGAGTTGTGTAATAGACTCCATGTACAAAGGTTCTGCATTAATATAAGAATGTTGTGATTCAGACTCATGGTGTTCATATATTCTATGTGTATGCATCTTTGAATGTTATGCTCATGAATGGTTTACTCTTTCTATCATGCAATTTCTTTTATGCTATGTATGAATGATTTCTTGTTGAATGTTTGAAATCTGAGAGGAAAGGGTAATGAAATGAGTTTCAATTGTTTCTCTATCTGAGCAAGAGTTCCTGCAAGGAGTGCAGTTGAATTGTCCGCAAGGAGTGCGTCGACAAGGTGTTCAGAGGGTTATCTCTAAAAGTTCAGGATAGATAGTTTTTGTTCTCATTTCCTCAGAAGTGCAGTGGAACACAAGAGTCGTGCAAGGAGTGCGCAGGCCGAGTAAAGTCTCAGAGTTGTGAATCTGATTGAAATATTGAGAGACTGCTGCTGCAGGCGTGCGCAGAGTCGAAGGGAGTCAAGAATTTAAAAGTGGTTGAACGTTTGCCGCAAGGAATGCGATTATAAGTCTTATGAAAGGATCAGAGATGGAGTAAGTTCAGAAGGATTTGAAGCCTTCAAATTCGTTGAAGGAAGGCAAAGAGGCCAAGCACCTTGAAAATTTGAAGGGAAGCGTAGTAACGAGGGAAACGAACGGTTAGAATTCTCTGAGGATAAATCGCCAAGTTTCATGAGCTGTTGGATCTCACAAAGGAGTAGGGAAGTTACAATGAGTGCTTTGAAAGGATTCTAAGCTCAGGAGGAGTAGGACTGTAGATCCAAGCCACAAGGGTCGTTGGATTTGCAAGAGGATTCCTATTTCGGGATTTCGACGGTGGAAGTCCCGTAAACTTTGCAACGGGAATCATGATATCATGAAACGTGAAGTCTCAAAGGCTAAAAGGATGATGTAGGACCATAGGAGTCAATGAGGTGGACAGGTGGCACACTATCAATGTAGAAGTAAATTCAGTTGACCATTTCAGAGTTTCGTGGAGTGAAGTTCTAAACTCATTGCATTAGGATTCGTGATATTGCGAAGTCCGAAGTCCCGACAGAAGTAAAGGGACATTGAAAAGTCAACCTTGTGAGAGTGCATCGGAATTTCAGAAAATCAGTTTTCGGGAATCACGGGAACAAGTCTCTTGACACCGCGACCACCGAAATCGCGATAAGGAAAATCCCGAAAAGGAAAGAGGAAGGGTCAACGTTGACTGTTTTCAGGGTTCAGAGATTAGAGACAAGGCACTTGAACAATGGATTCGCGAAGGTGCGAAGTTCAACCTCCTAAGGTATAAAGGGGGAATTTCTCGAAGTTAGTTGTGGGTGCAGATTTCTAGAAAGGGAAATAGAAGAGCCATCGTTGAAAGCTCTTCGGGCCAAGGAGAGAAGAGCGATCCTGTTGGAGAGGACCTTTCGACTTGTGGGTTGTGGAGGGGCTACGTCGCCGCCAGTTTGGTATCAGAGCACAGAAAGGTTCTTTGCTTTTTGTAGCAGAGAAAAGAAGAATTCACCATGCCGTCAAGGAGAAGGGATAGACAAACACCCGATCCACTAGAGGAGAGGGAAATGTCAAGGAGAAGAGGTAGGCAGATTCCTGATCCAACCATGGAGAGAGAGATGCGTGATCTATGAGCCAGACTCGAAGACATGGAGACAACACAAAGATGCACAGTCAGTGCTGGGGATGTTAGTGATTCCGAAAGTGAAATTGAGGTTGAACATGAAGAAGAGGTTGTAGCTGAAGATGCAGCAAACAAACGCTTGATCAGAGCTATTGCAAGAATGGGTGCAAGAGAGAAAATGGACATTCCAGTTTATGAGGGAAACCTGGATGCACAGGAGCTTCTAGACTAGATTAGAGCTCTGGACACATACTTTGACTATGAAGATGTCGAAGAGGACAAGAAGGTCAAGCATGTTGTCACTAGATTGAAGGGACATGAAACATTGTGGTGGGATGAACTACAAGCTGACAAACGCTGCAAGGGTAAGCAAAAGATCAAAAGTTGGGATAGAATGATCATGAAGATGAAGGCGAAATTCATCCCCAGAGATTACCAGATTACTCTTTCCAGGAGAATGCGGAACCTGAGACAGAAGCTGATGACAGTGAAAGAATACACTGAAGAATTCTATAGGTTGAACATCAAGGCAGGTCATCGGGAGAGCGATGATGAAAAAGTTTCCAGATACATGAATGGCCTGAGATATGACATTCAGGATGAGATGAGCATGGTAACCATCCGAACGGTGGAGGATGCTTATCAGATGGCTCTAAAGATGAAGAGAAGTTGAGCTGAAAGCAAGGTCAGAGAGGCCGAGGCAAAAGTCAGCCTAAAGGTAAATTGGTTTCCCAGGATAAATATCAGAAGCCCAAGGAGGACTAGAAGAAACCTCAGACTCGAACTGAGAGAGGTGGAATCTCACAGCGAGGGAAATATGATGAACGGAGAGGACAACATACTGAACAGAGAGGAGATTATGCTGATAATAATATTTTTCCTCGTACCAGAGGTAGAGGAAGAGGAAGAGGTGAAGTAATAACATGCTTCACATGTGGAAATAATGGGCACAAGTCTTATGAGTGTCCAGAAAAAAATAAGGAGAGTGGAGAAACTCACATCACTGAAGAACAGAGGCAGGATGTTGAGGCAGAAGATGCTGAAGGTGGAAGATCGTTGATGATGCGAAAAGCTCTTTTGACACCAGAAAAGGAGGTGGAGAGTTCAGTCCAAAGAACCATACTTTTCTAGACTGCTTGCAAGATCAAGGATAGGGTATGCAAGGTCATTGTAGACAGTGGTAGCACGGATAATCTCGTTTCTACCGAGATGGTAGAAAAGCTGGAGCTGGAAACGATTGATCATCCAAGCCCATACATAATTTCGTGGCTACAAAAAGGACATCAGGTAACTGTTACTAAACATTTTTTAGTTGAATTTAAGATAGGAGGATATAATGACAAGATATTATGTGATGTTATTCCTATGGATGTTTGTCATCTATTTCTAGGTAGACCATGGAAATATGACAAGAATGTGATTCATGATGGGAGAATGAACACATACACCTTAGATAAGAATGGGAGGACTCACATGTTGCTTCCAATTAAGGAAAAGGAGGTGAAACCAGAAGTAAGCAACACTGTACTTCTCATGAGTGGGAAGGAACTTCTTACAGAGGTCAAGAAGAAGGAAGAACTGAAATTCATTGTGGTCAGAAAACCGAGATTGTTTTGACCATCACAAGAGTGAATGATTTACCAGAAGAGATTCAGGAACTACTGGAAGAGTTCGCTGATATAGTAGTGGACGAATTACCTCATTTGTTGCCACCGATCAGAAGTGTGAGTCATCATATTGATCTCATACCAGGAGCCAGTTTTCCAAACAAAGCTACATACAGATTGATGCCACAAGAGAATGAAGAAGTCAAAAGACAAGTCCAGGAGTTGTTGGACAAAGGATTGGTCAGAGAAAGCTTGAGTCCATGTGTTGTTCCAACAGTACTCAGTCCAAAGAAAGACGGAGGCTGGAGGATGTGTACTGACTCGAGGGTGATTAACAAGATTACCATCAGGTACATATTTCCATTGCCAAGGATGGATGATTTGATGGATTGTTTGAGTGGAGCAAAGTATTTTTCAAAGATTGATTTGAAAAGCGGTTATCATCAAATCCGCATTAGAGAAGGTGATGAATGGAAGACAACATTCAAAACAAATGAAGGGTTGTATGAATGGCTTGTTACGTCGTTTGGCTTAACAAATGCATCAAGTACCTTCATGAGGTTGATGAACGAAGTCCTGAGGGAGTTCATCGGAAAATTTGTCATTGTATATTTGGATGACATACTAGTTTTCAGTAAAACAGTAGCAGAGCATTTGAAGCATTTGGCTACAGTGATGCAGAAGTTACAGCAGGAGAAGCTGTTGATAAATATGAAGAAATCCTCATTCATGAAGACAGAGCTCATTTACTTGGGATTTGTTATTTCTACAAATGAGTTGAGGATGGATCCAGATAAGGTGGAGGTAATCAAGAATTGGCCATCACCAAAGAATACCTTTGAGGTGAGAAGTTTTCATGGATTGGGTAGTTTCTACCGAAAATTCATTAGGAATTTCAGTGGAATTAGTGCACCGATGATGGATACAGTGAAGAAAAGACACAAGTCTTTTCACTGGACTAAATAAGCTGAGAAGAGTTTTAATTTGTTGAAGAGGAAGATTACGGAACAACCGATTTTTGTGTTACCAGATTTCCAAAAGACATTTCAAGTGAAATGCGATGCAAGTGGATTTTCAATAGGGGCAGTCTTGAGTCAGGAAGACAAGCCGATAGCATACTTCAGTGAGAAGTTGAATGAAGCGAAAGTAAAGTAATCCACTTATGATAAAGAGTTCTATGCCATTATACAGGCATTGAAAAAATGGAGACATTACTTGATCTCGAAAGAGTTTGTCTTGTACAGTGACAATCATGCATCGCAGTTTGTGACTCCATAGGAAAATTTGAATCAGAGACATGTCAAATGGGCTAAGTATATGCAGAATTTCACTTTTGTGATTAAACATATTTCTAGTACTGCTAACAAAGTTGATGATGCTTTGAGCAGGAAGTTTTGTTATTGTAGGAGTTCAGAGTCAAAACGTTGGGTTTTGATGATCTCAGGAACATGTACAGGGATGATCCAGATTTTAAGGAGGTGTATGAAGCAGCTGAGAATCCAATTCTCAGGGATAGAAGAAAATGGGCAGAATACATGATCCAGGAAGGATTACTGTTTAACGGTAATAAACTGTGTATTCTGAAATGCTCCATGAGGGAGAATTTGCTGAAGGAGAAACACAGTGGAGGATTGGCAGGGCACTTTGGTCACGACAAGACATTTGCAAAGCTGAATGAATCATATTTTTGGCCGGGAATGCGAACATGCGTCAAGCGATTCGTGGACAGATGCAAAATTTGTCAGCATTCGAAGGGAAGAAGACAAAATGCGGGGTTTATCAACCATTACCCATACCTGAAAGGTCGTGGGATGCAATCAACATGGATTTCATATTAGGGTTGCCAAGAACGCAAAGAGGTTTTGATTCAATCTTTGTGGTGGTGGATAGATTTTCCAAGATGGAACACTTCATTCCATGTCAAAATACCAGTGACACAACTCACATTGCGAACCTGTTTTTCAAAGAAGTCATTCGACTTCACGGCTTACCAAGGAGTATAGTTTCGGATCAAGACACTAAGTTCATAGGACACTTCTAGAGGACCTTATGGAAGAATCTGGGAACTAACTTGTCATTTAGTTCAGCTTATCATCCTCGGATGGATGGACAGACAGAAGTGGTGAACAAAAGTCTGGGAGACTTGTTGAGAAGCTTGGTGACAGAACACCACAGCCAGTGGGATAACATATTACCACAGGAAAAATTTTCTTATAACGACTCAGTTAATAGGAGCACAGAGCAGAGTCCATTTCAGGTTGTATATGGCATGCAACCGAGAGGAATTTCTAAGTTGAGATATTCAGAAAAGAATGCAACTAGGAGTGCTAGTGCATAAGAATTCGCAGAGGCGATGAAGGAACTTCACATCCAGGTGAAGGAGCAACTGCAAAGTTCGAACCAGGAATATAAACGCAAATCAGATCAACATAGGAGACAACTTCAATTTGAGGTTGGTGATTTGATTCTGGCACATTTGAGAAAGGAAAGGTTCCCGAGAGGAACATATAATAAATTGAAGATGAAGAAAATCGGACCATGTAAGGTCTTAAAGAAATTTGGGGCGAATGCTTACGAGATTGAATTACCCGATGGGATCGGAATTTCTCCGATATTCAACATATCAGATTTGTACCCATATAAAGAACAGGAAGCAAGGATAGAAAATGAGCAGCCAGTGATCCAGTGGACAAAGCAGATGCCAGTTGCAGATAATTCGCAGATGGAACGCATACTGGACAAAAGGGTGAGCAAGAAGACCAGGTGAAAGCAATACTTTGGATATTTGGTCAAGTGGAAAGACCATCCAGTTGAATATGCCAGCTGGGAGAGTGAAGCAGATATCCAGAAACATGAACAGACTCTGCACGAGCTCATGGATAGGAGCCCATGAAAATTTTGAAGCTAAGGAGTATGATGCAGGAGCATCTCAAGCGAACCAACGTGGAGCAAAGGACAGCTAGGCAAGCACCCAACTGCAAATTTTGAAATTGTCTTGAAGTAAATGCGCTAACCTTAAATGAAGCTATTAAGAAGGAGCACCCTTGTATAATTTAAATGGACCTTGAGCGATCCGCTCTCGTCCTTAGTAAATAGAAAGCAATTATGGTAGTTAATGCAAGTAGGTAGAATTGAATGTTATATTTGACAGTTTTAGAGCATAAGAGGGAAAACAAGATATAGACACCCTCATTGTGTATTGTAACATTAGCATGACCATTAGCATAAGGATAATCAGAGAGAGCATAGAAGAGAAACAAAGAGCTATGTAGCAGACTCCATGTATAGAGGTTCTGAATTAATATAATAAAGTTTTGATTCAGACTCATGGTGTTCATATATTCTTTGTGTATGCATCTTTGAATGTTATGCTCATGAATGGTTTACTCTTTCTGTCATGCAATTGATTTTATGCTATGTATGAATGATTTCTTGTTGAATGTTTGAAATCTAAGAGGAAAGGGTAATGAAATGAGTTTCAATTATTTCTCTATCTAAGCAAGAGTTTCTGCAAGGAGTGCAGTTGAATTGTCCGCAAGGAGCACGTCGACAAGGTGTTCAAAGGGTTATCTCTAAAAGTTCAGGATAGATAGTTTTTGTTCTCATTTCCTCATAAGTGCAGTGGAACACAGGAGCCGTGCAAGGAGTGCGCAGGCTGAGTAAAGTCTCAGAGTTGTGAATCTGATTGAAATATTGAGAGACTGTTGTTGCAGGTGTACGCAGAGTCGAAGGGAGTCAAGCATTTAAAATTGGTTGAAGGTTTGCCACAAGGAATGCGAGCAGAAGTCTTATGAAAGGATCAGAGATTGAGTAAGTTCAGAAGGATTTGAAGCCTTTGAAGTCGTTGAAGGAAGGCAAAGAGGCCAAGCACCTTAAAAATTTGAAGGGAAGCGTAGTAACGAGGGAAATGGACGGTTAGAATTCTCTGAGGATAAATCGTGAAGTTTTGTGAGCCGTTGGATCTCACGGAGGAGAAGGGAAGTTACAATGAGTGATTTGAATGGATTCTAATCTTAGGAGGAGTAGGAATGTAGATCCAAGCCACAAGGGCCGTTGGATTTGCAAGCAGATTCCTATTTCAGGATTTTGAAGGTGGAAGTCCCGTAAACTTTGCAACGGGAATCGTGATATCATGAAACGCAAAGTCCCAAAGACTAAAAGGATGGTGTGGGACCATAGGAGTCAGCGAGGTGGACAGGTGGCACACTATCGACGTAGAAGTAAATTCAGTTGACCGTTTCAGAGTTTCGTGGAGTGAAGTTCTGAACTCATTGCATTAGGATTCGTGATATTGCGAAGTCCGAAGTCCCAACAGAAGTAAAGGGGCATTGAAAAGTCAACCTTGTGAGAGCGCATCGGAATTTCGGAAAGTCGGGTTTCGGGAATCGCGGGAACAAGTCACTTGACACCGCGACTGCCGAAATCGCGATAAGGAAAATCCCGAAAAGGAAAGAGGAAGGGTTAGCATTGACTGTTTTCGGGGTTCAAAGATTAGAGACAAGGCGCTTGAAAAATAGATTCGCGAAGGTGTGAAGTTCAACCTCTCGAGGTATAAAGGGGGAATTTCTCGAAGTTAGTTGTGGGTGCAGATTTCCCGAAAGGGAAATAGAAGAGCCATCGCTGAAAGCTCTTCGGGCCAAGGAGAGAAGAGCGATCCTGTTGGTGAGGACCTTCCGACCTGCAGGTTGTGGAGGGGTTGCGTCGCCATCAAAATGTGTTTGACTTCCTTGAGGTTTGTTCAATTTCTGTTCCAAACATAAGGTTAAGACATTAATCGGTATTTAAAAACCTTTTACTTCGACAATCGGTTTCAACTTCTACTAAATTATCTCAATTTATTTTATATCCCTCTTCCTTCATCTCAATTTATTTTATATCCCTCTTCCTTCATCGAAGTCTCTTGTTCCTTCATGAGGTTCCTTATTAGGTTCATCCTTGGCCTTTTTCAACTAATGAACTTATGGAACTATCCTTGTAACTATAGTCTTTATTGGCCTTTCTTTCCATGGGATTTTCTAAAGCAAGTTTCAAGTAGATGGAAACCACATAATCATATAAATTCCCCCCTAGTTCACAATGAAAGGCGCAACACATACCCAAGTGGTTGTTCTAGAAAACCCATGAAAATTGCCACTGGTTACTCAAGTGAACACATTATACCCAAGAGAATGACCATGACAATTGGTATATTGTTGAACAAGATTGAAACTAGTGGTTTGCATATTTAATTCTAAATAGGACCTTGCATATGTTCTTATCATGAATAAGAGTAAAGAGTGTGATTTTATTGTGTTTTCAAAACACAAAAAACTTCTCTGGGATAGAAGTGAACTGTCAAGACAATGAACTTGTTTCACCCAATTTGTGTACTTTGAAAGAAATTAAAAATAGGGTTTATGGTTTACATGATGAATTTATGATGGAAACAAGTGGGTGTGTGAGTCATATTTGAGTCAAGAAACCCTCCTATATTTTTAAGGCATGCAAATAGTCTATACATGTCAAATTTCAGTGCATACAGAAAATGTTTGTGAAAATTTCAACGTTGGCCCCATTCATGATAGGTCATTGACGTTGTCCATGTCTTGTCCTAGTACAATGTCTTTTCGTTGTTCCTTTTAAAATTAGTTCGGCACACACGTTCTGACATATAGTACTGTAAGGAAATGATGTAATAATGTCGATAAACAAATACTTATAGTGACCTTAAAACTATATTATTATTAGTAGTAGTAGTAGAATTATACAAAAGCATCAAAATTTTATCAACAATTATGGAAAAAAAATACACACTCTTTTTAAAATTATTTGGGCTAAGGAGGAAGGTTAAGTGTGATACATTTTCATCTTATTGAGGAAGATGCAAATTAGTGGTTTGAATATTTAATTCCAAATAGGCCCTTGACATTTGTTCTTAGCATAAATAAGAGTAAAGAGTGTGATTTTCTTGTGTTTTCAAAAAACAAAAACTTCTCTAGGATAGAAGTGAACTATAAAGACAATGAACTTGTGTCACACAATTTGTGTACTTTGAAAGAAATTTAAAATAGGGTTTATGGTTTACATGATGAATTGATGATGAAACAAGTGAGTGTGTGAGTCATCTTTGAGTCTAAAAACCCTCCCATATAAATAAGGCATGTGAATAGTCTATCCATGTCACATTTCAGTGCATACAAAAATAGTTTGTGAAAATTTCAACATTGTCCCCATTCATGATAGGTCACTGACGTTGCCCATGTCTAGTCCTAGTATAATGTCTTTTCGTTGTTCCTTTTAAAATTCGTTAGACACACACATTCCCGCATCTAGTACTACAAGGAAATGATGTAATAATGTCGATAAACAAGTACTTATAGTGACCTTAAAAATAAATTATTATTATTTTTAGTAGACTTATACAAAGCCATCAAAATTTTATCAACAATTATGGAAAAAAAATACACACTCTTTTTTGAATTGTTTGGGCTAAGGAGGAAGGTTAAGTGATGCAGACCCCCTCTCTCTCTCCTTGGGGCTACTGGCCTCCCGGTCTAGGATATTCTAAAGCTAAGCCGAATTGGCTCTTCGGGCCCCTATTGGAACCCAAAACCACTATACACAGGCCCCTTTTCTCCTAAGGCGCAAGTTCTATAAGACCCACATGCCCTTTTCTTGGTGCTCTTTGGAAATTTTAAGCTAGAGGGTGCTAGATCCATTTCCTAGGCCCTTTATCCCATATGAAATCAGGCTGTGACCTGAGCTCGACCTCCTCAAGAATTTCAAACTTCGAGATTCGGTCATTTATACAATAGCTTCAACCATCTACAGGCTGGCTCTGATGACCTCGCGACTTCGGGCTTCATGAGTCCTTGCACCTTCACTCTCTAATTCCTCCAGAGCAGTCTTCCTTCGAAGTACCTTTCTCCCAAACTACACAGATCTTCGTCGTGTGTTCTCCTAGATCCAATGGTCTAGATTCACTTCTCTCTTCGTGACTTCGTGAAGATTTCCCTTTGCTCCACTCAAATTCTTCCGAAGTTCTTTCTCATGAAATCCCTGATATTTCAACACTTTTCCTTTCGATCTGATAGTTTATATCGGCTTCACACTTCTTCCTTCAGGAATTTTTGGCTATATTACCCTCCGGAGTGAAGGATCCTCTACCACGTGTCCCTCCGAACAATAGATGGTCTCGACTGGCTTCATAACTTCGAGACTTCGCAATTCCTCTCTCCTATGCACTTTCAAAAGGTTTAAGGCCCATGTACTTTACCTGGATCCAACACTTTTTGGTCCTTCATGCTCAGATATGAGGGCTAGGATGTTTTCCTACGGTGTGTGATCCTTTTGTCTGGATGTGGATTTGGCGGTCCATATATCTTTCTTTGTAGCTGATTTGATGACATATTTCTCTCTCCCTCCTGATATTCTCTTCTCTAAAACTCAAAGGGGATCGACCCTTTGAACTTCCCTCTGCAAGTCCAAACGACTTGTCTTCTTCTTGCACTTTTGAAAGCACTATTTCTCCTGAGCTTAAAATTGCACAGACCTAAAGAAGTTCAGGCCTTCTGCCTTTCCAGAAAACTTATGGTTTCCTCCTGGCACTCCTCTCTTTTCCTCTTGAGCTTATGAACCTTAGAATAATTTCATATCTGTGTGAAATCTATGTTGTCTTAAGAATCTAACCCTAGAGAGGGTTCTTGGCCTCGCGCATGTTGCAGAGCCTCTGTGCATTCTTTAGCTATCACCCTTGAGCTTTTAACTTACTCAAGTTCCAAAGGTCTTGGCCCTTGTCTTATCCATATGGTTTTCCATTCCCTCGTTGCAACCTCCTGCTCAATTCACACCTTGCAGAGTTATTACTCAGAGTGTTCAAAAACTCTGAAGTAGTTTCTCCTTCCACAAATTTCCAGAGTGTTCCGTAACTCTGGGGTGTCCTCTCCTTGACACTTCTCTTCTCACAGAATTCGAAATAGAGCTCTTCTCATGAACACTTGCACCTGCTCGATGCCCGCCTGGCAGAGCTCTCAGAGTATTCAACAATTGTGGCTGTGCTTTCTCTTGCTCAAAATTTCCCCTCCAAGTTGTTTAACAACCTTGAGGCTCCTCTATGAGTTTGTGAATTATCCTGGTGTGCCCTCCTAGGACGTTCTTCTTCTAATTTGATTTGAAATTCAGATGCACATGCCTTGCACTGGCTCACAAAGTTTTCAATACTCTATCGTGCACTCCTTGCACTTAGCCTCAAGAACCCAAAATAATTTAACACAACTCACAGATATAGAAATTCTATCGTCACCCTGCATATGGAAACCTATCACAAGCATATACAACATATAAATGCATAAACACACAGATAACATTCATCAAATACAAATATTCACCAAACAAGAATTGATAAACATGGAAATATGTTCTTTTATATTAATATCAGAATGTCAAATACAATGTGTGAGCTTGAACTGCAACTGAGTCTCGTCTCTCTCCAACTCTCTCCTTTCTCGAATGATTCATTTGGATACAAGATATTTTACAAAAGAGGGGCTCCCGAGCTCTCCCTCCAACTCACATAACTCTCATTAATTACATTGAATTACATTCAATGGCCATCTAGTCTGAATCAGATCTAGATCCCATCATCCTGTCAGTCATTAAAGGAGATATTATCTACAGCCTATACAAAGGAAATAACTCAACTCTTCTAGGCTTACAACATTTAAATTGCATTTAAAATTTAAAAATGGGAGGGTTTCCCCTCTCCCCTCCTTTAATGTGCATGGATGTGTTGAATAGTTGGTGCGCTACTGGGGTGGAGTGATGCTCCTGCAACATACTCCACTGCTAGGAAAATAATGAGCTCATCCTCATGAGATCCTCTACTCTACTGTTGAAATCCACCTGGATCCCAAACTCTTCTTTGGAGTTGTCCTCCTACTCCCCTATT
The DNA here is from genome assembly GCA_009831015.1 of Picea engelmannii. Lineage (NCBI taxonomy): Eukaryota > Viridiplantae > Streptophyta > Pinopsida > Pinales > Pinaceae > Picea > Picea engelmannii. Next base: position 134,115 of record ML809883.1, read on the forward strand.
TTGTTGTTGTTGTTGTTACTTCTCTGTTTCTCTTGCAGGCTTCCTTCTACTCAGCTTCTCCTTCCTGGTAGTTTCTTTTGTTGAATTCATCATCATCTCTCTTATCTCCTGAATCACCTCGTCAAACTAGTCTATGTGTCGGCTCATGTTTTTCATCCTTCTCTGCTGCATCTTATTCTCATCACACACATCAATGGGTAGATCAATATGATCCCTTGTGCTAATTTTATCTCCCGTAGAATTATCTTTCCACCCTGATGCAAAATCCAATTTTGTAGGCTCATCACTAATTTGTTGCTCAGATTCATCCTTTAATATATTTCCATCTGCCAGTTCCTATGCTGGTATATCTCTAGCTTCCTCCATCTTCTCCTCTGGCTGGAATTATTCTTCTCTTTGCTTGACTATCTCTTGGAAGCCATCTTCTAGTTCTGGATTGTCCAACCAATCCTCCAACAAATTCAAGTCCATCCCCCACTAAGTGAGAAACTCAATTGTATGCTCCTCTTTTTCTGCTGGGGCAGACTTCAGCATCTGCTCCTTTTCCTCCTCTACGAAAACCACAAATAGATTTCCTTTATCCGTTAGACCTAAAATTTATGCGTTGGCCTCTTCTTGGCTAATTGAAAGGAATATTTGAATTCCCCCAATGATCAGAATATGCCTTTGATCCTCCTCTTCTGTCATCATTTCTTTTTTACTTGAACTCACCTATGAGTTCATCTCTTCTCCCTTGCCCACCTGGAAATTTGGGATTTATGTCTTGCCCTCCTGATAGTCCATGAGATCAATTGTTGATCTGCTCTCATTTCCCACCTAGAAATATGAAAGTTCACCACTGCCCTCCTGGAATTCTACAATATCTCTAATTGATCTCTTCTCCTCCTCATCATTGAGGCTTTCTCCACTCTCAGGTTCACAAATGTAAACTAGTTTCTCTGTGTCACTGAGGGTTTCAATTTCCCTCAGCCACCTCCTCAACTCCTTTTGTTTCCTTCTGGCCAACAACTTCTGAACATGCCATGTTTCTCTCTATTCATGGGCCACTTGTACCTCCAATGTACCTGGGACTCATGCTGCATATTCAAAACTAGCCTATCCATTTCTGTTCATATTTCACTGAGATCCTTGTCCATCTCTGCTTTGTGTTTCTGTTGGCGGTCTCCTCTTCGACCATGCTCATGTCCTTTAGTAGCCATATTTATGCCTTCAAGAATGCGACTGGTTCTTCTGACTCAAACCACCTACCTGTCTACCATATGTTGCACACCTTGAAAAAATATTTATAGAGCACCACACTTTGTATGTTCTTCCCTTTGTATGTCATCTGCAAGCAAATTTAGGCTCTAATACCACTTGATGCAGACCCCCTCTCTCTCTCCTTTGGGTTGTTGACCTCTTGTTCTAGGATCTTCAAAAGATGAGTCGAATTGGATCTTCGAGTTCCTGCTAGAACCCAAAACCACTATACACAATCCCATTTTCTCCTAAGGCACAGGTTCTATGAGACTCGTGGGCACTTTTCTTGACGCTCTTTGGCTATTTTAAGCTAGCGGGTGCTAGCTCCTTTTTCTAGGCCCTTTCTCCCATATGACCTCGGGATGTGACTGGGACTATACCTCCTCAAGCATTTCAAACTTATGGATTTGGACGTTTCTACAACAGATGAAACCATCTACAGGATGGATCTAATGACCTCATGAATTCATGCTTCACGAGTCCTTGCACCTCCACTCTCCAATTCCTCTGGAGCGGTCTTCCTCCGAAGTACCTTTATCCCGAACTACACGGATCTTTTCCGTGTGTTCTCCTGGATCCAACGGTACAACATATACACGCATAAAAACACAGATAACATTTATCAAATACAAATATTCACCACACAGGAATTGATAAAAGGGAAATATGTTCTTTTATATTAATATTAGAATGTCAAATACAATGTGTGAGTTCGGACTGCAACTAAGTCTTGTCTCTCTCCATCTCTCTCCTTGCTTGAATGATTCATTTTGATACAAGATATTTTTACAAAAGAGGGGATCCTCTATCTCTCCCTCCAACTGACTTAACTCTCATTAATTACATTGAATTACATTCAATGGCCATCTAGTCTGAATTGGATCTAGATCCCATCAACCTGTTAGCCATTAAAGGTGAACTTATCTACAACTTGTACAAAGCTAATAACTCGGTTCTTCCAATATTACAACATTTAAATTGCATTTAAATTACATTTAAAATTTAAAAATGGGAGGGTTGTTCCTCTCCCCTCCTTGAATGCACGTGGATGTGATGAATAGCTGGTGCGTTGCTGAGGTGGAGTGATGCTCCTGCAGCATTAAGTGTGATACATTTTCATATTGTTGAAGAAATAATTTATTGTTGGCTATTGATTCAATAAGAAGGACTTCCTAATTTATCTACTTCATTTATGGTTTCATGTTTGGTTCTCTTTGTTGTTCATGGTTGAATGTTATTAATTGGTTTTAATTTCATGGTTTTGATGGTTCATCTTGTATAAGGGTTTTCACTTACTCTTGCATAATATGAAAAATTATTTTGGAATAATAGTGACACATTACTAAATGAATTATTTATGTCTACTCCATAATATTCAAACCCTCTTGTTCTTTGATCTTGACTCCATCATCCAATTGGATAGACACTAATATTGGTAATCCACCATTCCTTTATTTCAAATTATATCATAAAAATATTTTCTAGAGTCTCTCTCCTTTCTGTCAAGAAAGGAATACCTAAATTAAGAGGAAGAGTTGTTGTGGTGACAATGGGAAACCTTCTTAGTTTCACCTAAGGTTTCACTTGGTTAAAGAACTTTGTAACATTTGAAGTGTAGGTTTAAGAGGTCATGTTACCACACAAAATAACACCTTTAGCTTAAAGCACCAAATATTAGGTACAAGCCTTGTGGGACAAGGGAGGTTTCTCACTAATACAGGTGGATATTGGTGGTCACCCACCTATTCCAACTGGCTCAAAATAGTCTTCTGGAAATTTACTATTTTTAGTAGTTTTTCGATTCTTAAACTTTTGGGGCACTTTGAGGGCCTAAATGAATTTGTTTTGGGAATCAAGCACCTAAATGATAGCCAAAGGCTCTAATTGAGCCCCCAAAATAAATCGCCTTGATGATACCTTTCCAATGAGCTATCATGCACCCCAAATGAAGATCGTATACCAAATTTACGCCCCCGGGAAGTGGATACACTAAATTACCCAAAACAGGGTCCACAAAACTGTTGGTTTTTCATTTTTCGGGGTTAGGGTTTTGGATTTTCTTTATGCTAAAAATTCCTTTAGAGCCTCATTGTAAATCATCTTCTTGTGAATGTGAGTATCCATCACATCTCTTCTCAAAGATAAGCTACCACCATTCTAGCAAGTCTTTCACTCTATATGATCGCAACCTGCCCTCTATGGCACGATCGCTCTCGCCAGGACCTTCAACAACGCGGCCCGAAGAGTTAACAACTCTTCTGACTCCCTCGGAAGTCTTTTACCCACAGTGCTCTTCTCTACGATCTCCCTTTCGCCAGTCGGGGAATCGGGTTTCGCGGACTCGCGAACCTTGTGTGCACCTCCCGTGCAATTTGAAACTCCGAATCTCGATCCCCGATGTCAACGGTCAACACTTCTGTGTATCGGGGATTTCCCTATCGGGAAATCGGCAGATGAAAGGTGGCGATTTACTTACCTTTCAAAACCCCGAACGTCGATGTGCGATGCCACGTGCTGTCCTCTGCTTCGTCTCCGTGGGACCCGTCGCAACTCGGGGCTTCGCTGTTTCTCCGTCCTCCCTTCGACTTCAAAAACGCCGAAGTGCCGAGTCCCGACTCCTCGGGATCTCGTGCCACCTGTCCCACCGATGATCGACGGCTCTGATTAAATCAGGAAATCGCAACTCTCGATTTCGACGTGCATGCAACTCTTGCACTTACCAACCCCGATATGCCGACATTCGATGACCAACGGATTCTCTCGTGCGCCTGCGAGATAACCCCCTCGCAACTCCTCTGCGATATGACGGTCTGTGGGATTTCGTGACTCTCCACAACAAATTCAAGTCGTCGATTCTCTTCCTCTTGAAGAGTTCTCCGCTTCACCAGCTTCATCCTGTGCAACTGAAACAGAGGTACTATCCCTCCTGAGCTTTTACCAACTCGAACTCCTCCAGAGTGTTTGCGCACACTCCCTGTTCTCAACCTTCAACCACTCCCAACAGTACTTGAAGTCTTTCAGGTTCTGCACTTTCACAGTCATAGCAACCCCAGCCTTTCTTTTCTCAGGCTTGCTACTGAGACTTCACTCCGACCTGCACTTCACCTGCATGGCTCGAATAACCCAACACGATTTTGGTCGACGAGAATAAGAGCTTCACTATTGAACCTCCTCAACGCACTCTATGCGGAGGAATTCGACTGCACTCTATGCAGGAATCTCTTGGTTCGAACATTGAAACAATTTGGAACTTATTCCCTCATTCTCTCAGGTTTCGAACCTGATATGAAATAACATATGCAGCATATAGAAGATAAGCATAAAAAGAAGAAAGTATGCAACAGCATAATATCAACAACACACAGAGATCAAACACATCCATGAAATTGAATCAAAGCTTTCCTATTAATTCAATGTTTGTACATGGGGATTCTTCACAAGCTCCCTGTCTGCTCTCTCTTGCTCCTGTATGTAAATGAGAATGAATGATCCTACAATGATACAAAGGAGGGTGCCTATATTCCGTTTTCCCTCTCGAAAGAAAAACTGTCTAATCTACAGTTAATTCCTATCTAATAGCATTAAAACTATTAAATGCCTTCTTATCTACATTACAATACAAGTGCGCTTCATATGAATGCTTTCATTCAAACGAAGGCGCAACAATCTTTCCAAAGTAATTCAAAAATGTATGTGCTGGCGCTGTCCAGCTGTTCTTCTCTTTCCACGCGCTGGCTCGCTTGATGAGATGTGGATGCTCCTGCATCATACTCCTCGGCTCAAAAGATTTCACGGGCTCCTGTCCATGAGCTCCTGCACACTATGCCCATGCTTCTGTATCACTGCCTCTGGTTCCCAGCTGGCATCCTCCACTGGGTGGTTCCTCCATTTCACCAAGTATTCAAAATACTGCTTTCTCCTGGTCTTCCTGCCTACTCTCTTGTCCAGTATGCACTCCATCTCAGGCTTCTATGCAACTGGCAATTGCTTCTGCTACTAGATCATTGGTTCCTCAACACTTCCAGCTCCTGCATCTTCGGCCTTATATGGGTATAAGTCCGAGACATTAAATATCGGGGATATACCGATGCCCTCTGGCAACTCAAGTTCATATGCATTCTCCCCGAATTTCTTCAGGACTCTACACGGCCCAATTTTCTTCATCTTGAGCTTGTTATACGTCCCCCTTGGGAACCTTTCCTTCCTTAAGTGCACTAGAACCATGTCCCCAACTTCAAACTAAAGCTGTCTTTTCCTCTGATCGGCTCTGCGCTTATACTCTTGGTTCGCCTTCATCAGTCGCTGCCTCACCTGACAGTGAAGTTCCTGCATTGCCTCAGCGAACTCTTCAGCTCTCGCGCTGCTAGTTTCAGCCTGTTCTGACTCCCTGAGCTCAGAAACTCCTCTTGGCTGTGTCCCATACAAAATATGAAATGGGCTCTTACCTGTACTCCGATTCACTGAATCGTTGTACGCAAATTCTACCTATGGTAGGATCTGATCCCAACTGCTGTGATGCTCAGTCACCAGGCTTCGCAACAGATCCCCCAAGCTTCTGTTGACTACTTCAGTCTGTCCATCTGTCTGTGGATGGTAAGCAGAACTGAATGCCAAGTCAGTCCCTAGCTTCTTCCATAGCGTCCTCCAAAAATGACCTATGAATTTTGTGTCCCGATCCGAGACTATACTTCTTGGCAATCCATGTAATCGCACAATCTCTTTGAAAAACAAGTTGGCGATGTGGGTTGCATCGCTGGTATTATGACACCGAATAAAATGTGCCATCTTTGAGAACCTGTCCACCACCACAAAAATGGAATCAACTCCTCGTTGTGTTCTCGGTAAACCCAACACAAAATTCATACTGATCGCCTCCCATGGCCTCTCAAGTATGGGCAATGGCTGATAGAACCCCGTGTTCTGCTTTCGGCCTTTTGCATGTTGACATATCCGGCACCTGTCAACAAACCGTTTAACATCTGCGCACATGCCAGGCCAATAATAAGATTCGCTCAGCTTGGCGAATGTTTTTTCATGTCCGAAATGACCTGCTAAGCCTCCACTGTGCTTTTCCTTCACCAAATTCTCTCTCATAGAGCAATCTGGAATGCACAATTGATTGCCCTGAAACAACAATCCATCCTGGATCAAGTAGTCTATCCAAGGACTCCGATCCCTGAGAACTGGGTTCTCGGCTGCCTCGTATGCCTCACCAAAGTCTACATCACCTGCATACATATCTTTTAGATTCTCAAAACCTAAGGTTTTGACCCTGAATTCCTGCAGCAATAAACTTTTTCTGCTCAAGGCATCAACCACCTTGTTCGCAGTCCCCGAAATGTGCTTGATCACGAATGTGAAATTCTGCATGTACTCTACCCACTTTGCATGCTTCTGATTCAGCTTCTCCTGCTGACTCACGAACTGCAATGCGTGATTATCGTTGTACAAAATGAATTCCTTGGGTATCAAGTAATGCCTCCACTTTTTCAATGCCTGTATGATGGCATAGAACTCCTTATCATATGTGGAGTATTTCAACTTGGCATCATCCAACTTCTCACTGTAATACGCCACAGGTTTGTCATCCTGACTTAAAACCCCTCCAACAGCATACCCACTGGCGTCACATTTCACCTGGAAGGTTTTCTGAAAATCTGGCAACACCAGAATTGGTTGCTCAGTAATTTTCTGCTTCAACAGATTGAAGCTCTTCTCAGCCTCGACTGTCCAATGAAAAAATTTATGCGACTTCTTCACTGTGTCCATCATTGCGGCGTAAATTCCACTGAAGTTTCGAATGAACTTCCTATAGAAACTAGCCAGTCCATGGAAGCTCCTCACCTCAAAAAAATTTCTCGGCGATGGCCAATTCCTGATTACGTTCACCTTCTCAGGATCAATCTTCAATTCATTTGCCGAAATTACAAAACCCAAATAAATGATTTCCGTCTGCATGAAGGAACACTTTTTCAAATTGATCAGCAGCTTCTCCTGCTATAGCCTTCTCATCACAATGGCCAAATGCCTCACGTGTTCAGCCTTCGTCTTGCTGAAAATCAATATGTCGTCCAAGTATACGACCACAAATTTGCCAATGAATTCCCTCAGGACTTCATTCATCATCCGCATAAATGTGCTTGGCGCATTTTTCAAACCAAACGGCATGACCAGCCATTCGTACAAACCCTCGTTTGTTTTGAATGTTGTTTTCCACTCATCTCCCTCTCTCATCCAGATCTGATGATATCCGCTCTTGAGATCTATCTTTGAAAAATAATTTGCCCCGCTCAGGCAATCCATCAAGTCGTCCATTCTCGACAGTGGAAACCTGTACCTGATGGTGATTTTATTAATCGCCCTGGAGTCTGTACACATCCTCCATCATCCATCCTTCTTTGGACTCAGTACTGTCGGAACAACACATGGACTCAGACTCTCTCTCACTAGTCCCTTGTCCTGCAGATCCTGTACCTACCTTTTGACCTCCTCGTTCTCCTGAGGTGTCAACCTGTACGCTGCCTTATTTGGCAAACTTGCTCTGGGTATGAGGTCAATGTGGTGACTCACACTCCGCATCGGTGGCAACGAACGAGGTAGTTCGTCCACGATGATATCAGCGAACTCTCCCAGCAGTTCCTGAATCTCTTCTGGCAAGTCGTCCACTCTTGTGCTTGTCAGGACAATTTTCGGCTTCCTGACAACAAAGAATTGTGGATCCTCATCCTTCTCTAGTTCTGTGAGAAGCTCTTTCCCACTCATGAGAAGTATCGTGATGGTTACTTCCAGCTTCACTTCCTTATCCTTCATTGGAAGCAATGTATGTGTTTTCCCATCCTTCTCCAAGGTGTATGTGTTCATCCTCCCATCATGAACAACATTTCTGTCAAACTGCCATGGTCTTCCCAATAATACATGAAAGACATCCATGGGAATGACATCACATAGAATTTCATCCCTATATTCACCGATCTTAAAATTAACCAAGCATTGTTTTGTAACACATACCTGGTGTCCTTTTTGCAGCCATGCCACTTTGTATGGACTCGGGTGTTTGTTCGTTTTCAGCTCCAGCTTCTCCACCATCTCGGTCGAAACGAGATTGTCAGTGCTCCCACTGTCCACTATGACCTTGAATTTCCAGCCCTTGGTCTTGCAAGTCGTTCTGAACAGTCTGCATCTTTGAGTTGTGTCCTCCACCTCTTTCTCAGGTTTCAAAAGGACCTTATGCACTGTCAGTGACTTCCCACTTCCGGTGTCTTCATCCTCCATGTCACGCCTCTGTGCCTCAACGATGTGAGCTTTTCCTCTGTCCATCTTCCTCTCTGGACAGTCAACGGCCTTGTGTCCATCCTTACCACACGCAAAACATGTGATAACTCCTCCTCAGCCTCTTCCTCTACCTCGGGTACGAGGAAATGTATTGGCATCAGCATAATCTCCTTGCTGATCTATTTGTTGTCTCCTTGGCTCAGCAATTTGTTGCCTCTGCTGTGAGGTTCCACCTCTTTCAGCTCTTCCCTGAGGCCTCTTCCAATCCTCCTTGGGCTTCTGAGTTCTTTCTTGGGCAACAACTTTGCCTCTAGGCTGGCTTATGCCTCGCCCTCGCTGTCCCTGCCTGCAGTTCAGCTTCTCTTCAGCTTTTAGAGCCATCTGGTACGCATCCTCAACTGTTTGGATGGTGACCATGCTCAATTGATCCTGGATATCATACCTAAGACCATTTAGGTATCTTGCCACCTTTTCGTTATCACTCTCCTGATGACCAGCTCGAATGTTGAGCCTGTAAAATTCCTCGGTGTACTCCTTCACCGTCATCATCTTCTGTCTCAGGTTCTACATGCGCCTGAATAGAGTGATCTGGTAATCCCTCGGAATAAACTTCACCTTCATCTTGGCGATCATCCGATCCCAGCTTTTGATCTTCTGTTTGCCTTTGGAACACCTGTCTGCCTGCAGCTCGTCCCACCATAAGGATGCATGTCCCTTCAGCTTCGTGACGGCATGCCTTACCTTCTTGTCCTCTTCGATGTCTTCGTAATCGAAGTAAGTGTCGAGTGCTCGGATCCAATCCAGCAACTCTTCTGTGTTTAGACTTCCCTCATAGACAGGAATGTCCATCTTTGTCTTCGAGCTCATCCTCGAAATGGCTCTGATCAACCTCTCGGTTGAAGCATCTTCTGCTGAGACCTCTTCGGCATCGTGTCCAGCTTCCTCTTCAACCTCAGAATCGCTGAACTCTACCGTACCATCTCCACGCCTCTGGGTGGTCTCCATCTCTTCGAGTCTCACCCTGAGATCTCGTATTTGACGCTCCATCTCTGGGTTCCCTGCCGGCCTACCCCTTCTTCGGGCATCCCTGTCCTCACGATCAGGTGACTGCCTTTCTCTTTTGGGCGGCATGGCGAATTTCGTTACTACTTCTCTCTACTATCGTAGTAAAGAGAACCCCTTTCTGAGCTCTGATACCACTTGATCGCAACCTACCCTCTACGGCACGATCGCTCTCGCCAGGACCTTCAACAACGCGGCCCGAAGAGTTAACAACTCTTTTGACTCCCTCGGAAGTCTTTTACCCACAGTGCTCTTCTCTGCGATCTCCCTTTCACCAGTCGGGGAATCGGGTTTCGCGGACTCGCGAACCTTGTGTGCACCTCCCGTGCAATTTGAAACTCCGAATCCCGATCCCCGATGTCAACGGTCAACACTTCTGTGTATCGGGGATTTCCCTATCGGGAAATCGACAGATGAAAGGTGGTGATTTACTTACCTTTAAAAACCCTGAACGCCGATGTGTGATGCCACGTGCTGTCCTCCGCTCCGTCTCCGTGGGACCTGTCGCAACTCGGGGCTTCGCTGTTTCTCCGTGCTCCCTTCGACTTCAAAAACGCCGAAGTGCCGAGTCCCGACTCCTCGGGATCTCGTGCCACTTGTCCCTCCGATGATCGACGGCTCCGATTAAATCGGGAAATCGCAGCTCACGATTTCGACGTGCATGCAACTCTTGCACTTACCAACCCCGATATGCCGACATTTGATGACCAACGGATTCTCTCGTGCGCCTGCGAGATAACCCCCTCGCAACTCCTCTGCGATCTGACGGTCTGCGGGATTTCGTGACTCTCCACAACAAATTCAAGTCATCAATTCTCTTCCTCTTGAAGAGTTCTCTGCTTCACCAGCTTCGTCCTGTGCAACTGAAACAGAGGTACTATCCCTCTTGAGCTTTTACCAACTCAAACTCCTCCAGAGTGTTTGCGCACACTTAATGTGCTCAACCTTCAACCACTCCCAACAGTACTTGAAGTCTTTGAGGTTCTGCGCTTTCACAGTCACAGCAACCCCGACCTTTCTTTTCTCAAGCTTGCTACTGAGACTTCAATCCGACCTGCACTTCACCTGCATGGCTCGTATAACCCAACACGATTTTGGTCGACGAGAATAAGAGCTTCACTATTGAACCTCCTCAACGCACTCTATGCGGAGGAATTCGACTGCACTCTATGCAGGAATCTCCTGGTTCGAATAGTGAAACAATTTGGAACTTATTCCCTCATTCTCTCAGGTTTCGAACCTGATATGCAATCACATATGCAGCATATAGAAGATAAGCATAAAAAGAAGCAAGTATGCAACAACATAATATCAACAACACACAGAGATCAAACACATCCATGAAATTGAATCAACGCTTTCCTATTAATTCAATGTCTGTACATGGGGATTCTTCACAAGCTCCCTGTCTACTCTCTCTTGCTCCTGTATGTAAATGAGAATGAATGATCCTACAATGATACAAAGGAGGGTGCCTATATTATGTTTTCCCTCTCGAAAGAAAAACTGTCTAATCTACAGTTAATTCCTATCTAACATCATTAAAACTATTAAATGCCTTCTTATCTACATTACAATACAAGTGCGCTTCATATGAATGCTTTCATTCAAACGACGACGCAACAATCTTTCCAAAGTAATTCAAAAATGTATGTGCTAGCGCTATCCAGGTGTTCTTCTCTTTCCACGCGCTGGCTTGCTTGATGAGATGTGGATGCTCCTGCATCACTATATTTCTACAGTTTTGTACATTTCGCTCACTAATATAAATTGTGTATTATTGTATCTCTGTGTTTATGGTTGCATCTTTGATATATTTCTGTTATATTATTGGATATATGCTATATCTCTGCACATTTATTTATTATATCTCCTCTCTCATTTCATGTCGAAAATAATCTGGATCAGTGGTATCAGAGCAGGTTGTTTTTGATCATTTTTTTCAGTGAATGTCCCTGACAAGGCCCGGGTATAGAAAGTTGGGTCTCAAGCTTGTCTCTCTTGAGGAAAATCTCTCTTGCACGCTCAAGAAACACTCCATGGAAGAAGAAAATAAAAATGACAGAGCATACGATTATATTAATCTGTTGCTTGAGAAATCTCTCACCTAATAGAGGGACGAAATGATGGAGAATTATTCCCACATCCTTCAACGCTTGTCAATAAAAATAGGCGCGTCTTCATCAAGCGAGCACTTTGGAGGCACCTAACCTTTAAAGTTACAAGTTAATTTTGATATTCCCATATTTGAAGGATAGATAGATGCATATGCCCTAGAAAAATGGTTAAATTTGTTATAATTTTATTTCTCTATACAAAATTGTTGATTATTTGGGTTGTTTGTCATTGATGTCAACCCTTGAAGAAAGTTCGGTAGAGAATTCTGGTAGCACAAAGTTTTGGGTAATGGACCCAAGTTTGTTTGATGTATAATGGTATGAGTTTTAATATATTTGAAGGTAAGACTATTCTGGATGGATAGTACATGTCATGCCATTTTCGGTGGTATGTGGAACGTCACATAACTCCTCACGATTAGATAGTTATGGCCATGTGATGTTGGAGAACCCTCATGAGTCATCTAGAAGCCCCAAAAGGTCAAAGTAGTCAAAGTGGTTGCAAAGAAGAAATTATTTAAATAATAAAGTGAAGTGAAGAGTGTACTATAATTCAAAGTGGATACAAAATAAATTATTTAAATAATAAAGTTAATGGAGAAATTACTAAGTGGACAAGTGATTAGAAGTGGGTTAACCCTAAAATAAGGAAAGTGGGTTAAGATGGTTAAAAGGTAACCCCTTAAGGAAGCTACATGAAAGTATAAATAAGAGGCAAGGCTCTCTCATTTTAATAACACTTGAGAATATTGATTATGTACAAATGATTGAGGTAACCAAAGGATATCTAAGCCGAATTTCAAAGAGAAGGTGAAGTAAATAAGGCCAAAATTCAAGGGAGGATAAATTCTTTTGATGATGCTTTATAAGGTATGTTATTTATAGGTCATCTCACCATTTTCACAATAAATTTTTTTCTAAAATGATTCAGATCGTAAAATTGGGAGGAAGTTGAGGAAACTTAACCAAGTAGCTGTGATAAACATTTCATCTTGTGGGTCTTTGTATTTTTGGAGTTACACTCCATGGCAAATAGGGTTTGTGGCTAGTCCTGAAACTAGTCTAAAACAAGTGTTTCAGGTAAAAACGTCATAAATTATTCATAACAGATTCAAATTCAGTTAAAAAAAATGTATTGGTTAGAGCACAGTCTGTAGTATTTTGGGTACCATTTTAATATCCATACAACAAATATTATGTGTGGGTCATGCTCTACAAGTTCACTCTCTAGAGTAAGCCACAATTCAACAAGGTATGCCATTTTTTCTATAAATCCTTTTCTGAGAGGTTAAAAGTAGTGAAACTTGGAGGAATTGCATAAAATACACTGAATAACATTGTGTACTATTTTTAGATATTTATTCATTACAGGTACATAGTTATTATTATTTCAAGTTAGGGTTGTTGACTAATCCAAATTAGTCATGTGAGACTAAAGTAAAGTTTGATGAAAATGCTAGTCTCTTGTTGTTAAAGTTAAGGAAGGTTTGAAGGCATGTGATCATATACACCAGGTCTATTACAAAGTTACAAATCATATTTGGATGATGAAATTGATGATGAATTTTGGTTGAGGTACATGTTGGGTACATGGTTGAGACAAGTAGTTGATGAGTTGGAACATACATGAGGTGTATAGTTGATGATGTTGGTACATCTTGATGAGTCATATTTTATGTGTATTTGATGCATGATTGGTACATATTTGGTGCATGGTTGATGCACTCGTTGATTGTACAGGTTGAGGTACAGGTTGGTGCATGGTTGATGCACTTTTTTATGGTACAGGTTGATTATAGGTTGTTTTGACAAGTTATTTGTACAAGTTTGTTGAATGGTTGATGCATTTGTTTATGGTATAGGTTGAGGTACAGGTTGATATATGGTACATGTTGACACAATTTATTGGTATAGGTTGTTACAGGTTGATCGATATAGGTTTACAACAGTATATCTCACAGTGATAGTGTGAAAATGGTTCCATCATTCTACTTCTACGTCAGGACGGTTGGACGGGGCAAGGACAAGTGGTTGTAGACACCTTCCGGTTGTAGGCGGAGAACATAGAGGGTTGTAGCCTCCTTCTAGTTGTATCTATAGAATTGGGGAGTTGGATCTTCCCTCAGGTTGTAGCCTGAGAAACTAGAGGGTTGTATCCTCCTTCTGGTTGTAGCTATATAATTGGGGAGTTGGAGCTTCCTTCAAGTTGTATCCTGAGAAACTAGGGTGTTAGAGCCTCCTTCCAGTTGCAGCTAGAAAACAAAGGAAGTTGGCACTTCCAATGATTGTAATTCTTAAATACATATAAGAAAAAACATTCTATGGTTTTCTCCCACTTTGGGTTTCCACGTAAAAACACTGGTGTAATGTGTATGTGTATTATTGCTCATTTTTCCATTGTTTGTTTACTATGCAACTATTGGATGATAATGATACATTGATATAACACTTTCATTTTGTGGTTAAAAATGATAATTGCTCTATTACTTATTCACCCCCCCTCTCATTAATCCAACAACAATGTTTCTAACAAGGAAAAGATCACCTTCGCACTCCTTAAATCTCTCCCCAATGTCAAACATTGGTGGGAACTTACTGGGAGAAAAGTTCCACTGAGGATTCTAGAATATATGGGGCCGAGCCCACTTGGAATTGTTTTGTGGATGCATTCAAGGAAAAATATTTTCCTATTGGTAAATATGATGACTAGTACATGAGATGTACCACACTGCACTAAGAAAGGGGCCAAGCAATGTCATAGTTCACCAATACCTTCCATACCTTGTGCACCAAGTTGGGTATCAAATATTCTGAGTGAAATTTGGTTCTGAAATACGGTGGGGATATACATATGTACATCCAAACTAAAATGGAGTTTTTGTACATATAATATCTAGCATAAGCCAATCGATATGCTGTCAAAATCGAGAAAAAATTAGGCACCATAACAAACTGGAGTTTGGGTTTGCAAATCCGCAACAACCAAAGTATGAAAAAGAAATACCTAACAAAAAATGTCTCGAAAACTAGTCCAAGACACAAGAAAAGAAGGGTCACGAGAAGACGAAGAAGGACACTGGAAAGTGGTGTGACTTCCACAAAATCCCTTGGCACAACACTAATGAATGTCACTCATAACATTCATTGGTGGTCAAGATCAAAGATAAGGAGATGAACCTCGATTCAGAATATGATTAAGAAAATAATGGGGAAATACAAATCATCGATGTAGAAACCACTACTACTGTCGTGACCGCAACAATTCAACTAGAAGAACCAGTGGATACTTAAGAGGGGGAGCACCTTTTTCATTCATAGATGTGGGTGAAAGGGACCCCACTACATTTTATTTTTGATAGAGGAAGTCAGAAGAATCTCATCTTAGTAGAGGTCGTCAAATAGTTGGGATTGTCGACAACACCACACCCGCAACCATACAACATCGGGTGGCTTCGTCAGGGATGAGACCTCCATGTCAACTAGAAAGGCCTATTTTCATATAACATCCAACCCTTCAAGGATGAGGTATTATGTGACGTTTCCCCACTATATGTCTATGATGTTCTATTGGGCCAACCATATATTTGGAAGCACCATGCTATTTATGAGTCTTGACCTCGTAGTTTCATTGTTACTCTGGGGGGTCATCTCTACATGATACCAGATCTAGTTCCAACTACTACCCCACCTAAAAAATGTTGCAAGTCAATATCTCATACCAAAAAATTCATCTTCTTTATAGTATGTTCAAAAGGTGAACACAAGAACAATGCAACTACTGCAGCCTCAGTCTGAGCACCTTCTATCCATTAGAAGCAATTCAAAAATAATGAAGCAAAGCGCAAGGAATACTTATGCACATATTAATATCATGTATCTAGACTAGTTAAAAAGGTCCAATCCTTCCAGCCACAGGTTCGCAACAACCTTCAACAAGCTAAGAAGCACAATGTCTCCAACAAGGCAAGCAACTCATCAAGATGCAGATTCAACAAACAATTTTCCCTCTCCCTCGGGTACTCAACACAATGGAGACCATTAATTCCTAAGGAGGGAGGATTGATACAGGTGGATATCGGTGGCCACCCACCTATTCCAACTGGCTCAAAATAGTCTTCTGGCAATTTACTATTTTTAGCAGTTTTTCGATTCCTAAACTTTTGGGGCCATTTTGAGGGTCGAAATGAAGTTTTTTAGGGATATAGAACCTCAATAATATACCAAGGCTCTGATTGAACCCCCAAAATGAATCTCATCAATGATAACTTTCCAAATATATATCATGCACCCCAAACGGAGATCGTATGCCAAACTTATGCCCCCGAGAAGTTGATACACCAAACTACCCAAAATGGGGTCCACAAAATTGTTGGATTTTTATCTTTCGGGGTTAAGGTTTAGTATTTTATTTATGTTCAAAAGGAATTTAGAGCCTCATTTTAAATCATATTCTTGCAAACTCAAGTAGCCATCACATCTCTTCTCAGAGATAAGTTGCCACCATTCTAGTGAGTCTTTCACTCTGTATATTATGTATTTCTACAATTTTGTACATTTCGCTCAATAATAGAAATCGTGTATTATTGTATCTTTGTGTTTATGGTTGAATATCTAATATATTTATGTTATATTAATTGATATATGAGATATCTCTGTACATTTATTTATTATATCTCCGCTCTCATTTCATGCCGAAAATAATCTGGATCAATGGTATCAGAGTAGGCTGCTCTTGACCATTTTTTTCAGTGCATGTCCCTAACGAGGTATGAGTATAGAAAGTTGGGTCTTGAGCTTTTCTCTCTTGAGTAAAATCTCTCTTGCATTCCCAATAAACCCTCCATCGTGGAAGAAAATAAAAATGACAAAGTAGACAATTATATTAAGTTGTTTCTTGAGCAAGCTCTCACGCAACATAGGGATGAAATGATGGAGAATTGTTCCCACATCCTTCAACTCTTGCCGATAACAACTGGCGCGTATTCATCAAGCATAAAATTTGGAGGAACATTTCCTTTCAAGTTACAAGTTAATTTTGATACTCTTGTATTTGAAGGACAGATAGATGCATATGCCCTAGAAAAATGGTTAAATCTTCTATAAGGTTATTTGTCCGTTCACAATTTTTCCAATAGGGAAAATATCACCTTCACACTCTTTAAATCTCTCCCCCATGTAAAAAGTTGGTGGGAAACGTATTGAGATAAAATTTCCATAGAGGAGTCTGGAATATATGGGGCCTAACCCACTTGTGATTTTTTTTTGGATGTAGTCAAGGAACACTATTACCTTGTTGGTAACTATGATGATAGGTACATGAGATGGACCACACTGCATCAAGAAAGGGGCCAAGTAGTGTCATATTTTACCAATATGTTTCATACCTTCTGCACCAAGATTGGTATCAAAGATTCTAAGTGACATTTGGTTTTAAATACTGTGGGGATCTACATAGGTACATCCAAACTGGAATGGATTTTCTAAACATCTCATCGTTGGAGATGCCTATCGATATGCTGTCAAAATTGAGAAGAAATTTAGGCACTATAAAAAATGGGAGTTCGTATCTACAAATATGAAACAACCAAATTATGAAAAATACGACCCTAACAAACTGCCTCTGAAAAACCAGTCCAAGCCACAGGAAAAGAAGGGTCATGGGAAGATGAAGAAGGAAACTGGAAAGTTGTGTGATTTCCACAAAATCACTTAGCACAACATTGATGAATGTCGCTGAAAACGTTCATTGGTGGACGAGTTCAAATATAAAGAGACGAACCCTAGTTCAGAATATGACTCAAAAAATAGTGGGAAATGACAGATCATCAACGCATACCCCACTAATATTGTTGTGACCATAAAAATTCAACTAGAAGAACTAGAAGATCTTGAAGAGGGGGAGTTCCTTTCTCATTCATAGATGTGGGTGAAAGGGACCCCACTGCATTTTATTGTTGATAGAGGAAGTCTGAATAACCTCATCTCAGCATAGGTCCTCAAACAATTGGGATTGTCTATAACACCACACCCACAACCATACAAGATCAGGTGGCTTTGCCAGGGACGAGACCTTCGTGTCAACCAATAGTGTCGATTGTATTACGGAATCCAACCCTTCAAGGATGAGGTATTATGTGATGTTTCCCCATTGGATGTCTGTGATGTTCTGTTGGGCCAACCATATATGTGCAAGTAGCATGCTATTTATGAGTCTCGGCCCCATAGTGTCATTGTTACTCTTGGGGGTCATATATACAAGATACTAGAGTTAGTTCCAACTACTATCCCACCTAAAACTTTCCACAAGGTAGTATCTCATACTACAAAATTCATCTTCTTTACAGTTTGTTCAAAAGGTTAACAGAATAACATCGCAACCATTGCAGCCTTAGTCCGAGCACCTTCTTTCCATCAAAAAAATGTAAAAAAGAATGAATAAAAGTGAAAGGATTCCTTATACACACATTCATATAATGTATTCATACTAGTTAAAAAGGTCCAACCCTTCCAGGCAAAGGTTCGCGACAACCTTCAACAAGCTAGGCAACACAACTTCTCTAGCAAGGCAAGCAACTCATCATGATGCATATTCAACAAACAATTTTCCCTCTACCCCAGACACTCAATGAAATGGAGACCATTTCTTCCTAAGGAGGGAGGATTGATCCAGGTGGATGTCAGTGGCCACCCACCTATTCCAACTTGCTCAAAAAAATCTTTTGGCAATTTACTAGTTTTAGCAGTTTTTTGATTCCTAAACTTTTGGGGCCATTTTGAGGGCCTAAATGAATTTTTTTCGGGATAAAGCGCCTCAATGAAATCTAAAGGCTTTTATTGATTCCAAAAAATGAATCGCCTCTATGATATATTTCCAGCGAGCTATCGAGCACCCCAAACATAGATCGTATGCCAAAATTACACCCCCGGGAAGTTGATACACCAAACTACTCAAAATGGGGTTTACAAAACTGTTGGCTTTTCATCTTCCAGGGTTAGGGTTTTGTATTTTATTTATGTTAAAAAGGCCTTTAGAGCCTCATTGTAAATCATCTTCTTGAGAATGTGAGTAGCCATCACATCTCTTCTTAGAGATAAGATGCCACCATTCTAGCGAGTCTTTCACTATGTATTTCTACAGTTTTGTACATTTCGCTCATTAATAGAAGTTGTGTATTACTGTATCTCTATGTTTATGGTTGCATATATGATATATTTATTTTATATTATTGGATATTTTAGATATCTCTGTACATTTCTTTATTATATCTCCATTCTCATTTCATGCCGAAAATAATCCAGATCAATCATTGTCACCTCATCAATTCTCCTCTCCACTTTAGACCAAGTAAAATTTTGCTAGATAAGGGGGGATTTATTATTGGTTATGAGTAGGAGTATAAAATGTTAGCACTGAAAGTCACACTTTTACTGCAAAAGTGTAATCTCAACACCCATCAATAGGTTTTAAGGTAAGCTTTATGATAATATGTCAAATCGATCAAAACTCAGTCAAAACAACGTAAACCACATAAAGTTCCATATAAAATGCATCAACAAATGAGGCCTTGTTGATTAAGGTTGGTTGTCATTGATGTCAACCCTTGAAGAAAGCCCCGTAGAAAAACGTTTTGGGTAATGGACCCAATATTGTTTGATGTAAATATGACTCATTATTGTTTTGTCATGGTTGATAAGAAGTAAATATGGATGAACTCCAAAGTGGTCCCCTTATCATGAAAGCCCTCATGGGAAGATGCTTTGTGGAGTAAGAGAACCCATGCTTAATTGTGGAATAATGAGATGAAGGAAAGTTAATTTTCCAGGGAAAATATCCTAGATGGATAGTGCTTGTCATGTTATTTTTGGTGGTATGTGGAACGTCACATAATTCCTCACGGTTAGAGAGTTATGACCATGAGAAGTTGGAGACCCTAGGTTTGGGTAATGGACCCAAGTTTGCTTGATGGGTAATGGTATGAGTTATGATATATTTTCAGATAATAATATTCTATATGGATAGTACATTTCATTCCATTTCTGGTGGTATGTAGAACGTCACATAAATCCTCACGGTTTGAGAGTTATGGCCTTACGAAGTTGGAGGACCCTCATATGTCATCTAGAAGCCCCAAAAGGTCAAAGTAGTCAAAGTGGTTTAAGAGATTTTAAAAGGTAAATAATAAAGTGAAGTTATGAGTGTATTATGATTCAAGTGAATACAAAATAAATTATTTCAATAATGAATTTAATGGAGAAATTAGAAGTGGACCCAACCCTAAAATAAGGAAAGTGGGCCAAGTGACGTAGAAGATGTTTTTAAGCAAGCTACTTGGAGAGTATAAATAAGATGCAAGACTCTCTCATTTGAATCACACTTGAGAATATTGAATATCTATATGTTTCTGAGGTAACCAAGGATATCTAAACCGTAATTCTGAGTGAAGGTG
>ML809884.1:11551-44612 GCA_009831015.1 Picea engelmannii
CCTAGGAGTTAGCCTAGACGGAAGAGGTTCAAGTCAAAGTGACAGCGTGGACTTTGAACCTAGGCATTGTGCCTCCGAGGACACACTAAGTGAGCAGGACTTAGCTCACGTTTGCAAGTGTGTATAAGGACGGCAACAGGTCCAAGCACACTTTAGAAGTAAAAAGAATTAAATGCACATATTCAAATGTTTTGAGAATCAGAGTGACACATACCATGATACCTGGACTCATTACCTCACAGAGCAAGACCCATTGTTGCTGAAGGACAGGCCGATGGGATGGATGTTGCTGTTGCTAACAAGGTGGAGGCGCTGAAGAAGAAAGATGGGCCCTCCAGGGCCAGGCTCAAGTCAATATGGCTCTCAGTACTTCATGTCTAGGACCTGTGGGCCTCGAGACATAATCTCCTTATTTATCTCTAGGCTAGGGGATAACATCTGGCTCCAACTCGGGGACATGTGCTCACCGTAGAGCGCATGAGAACCTCAGCATCTCTGGCATAACCTGTGACCTGCTTGATCTCAACAGAAGATTATTAGATGCAATGCAATGCAAGGGTGAATCCATAAATCTATGTCACATTTTTTGGTAAGAGGTAAAAGTGGAAACGGTCTCCACAGACCCTTGATTGAGGAATAATCTCAAACGAGATTTTAAGCCCTCAATCGATATTTTAAGCCATCGATTGAGTTTTAAACCTCAATCAAGGACTTAAAACCTTGGTCAAGAGTATAAAATCATAATCAATGGATTAAGCCAAAATATGACCTCAATTGAAGGTTTCTAAAAGCCCTCAATTAAGGTAATTTAAAACCCTCAATCAAGATCTAAACTATGATCGAGGGCTTAGAAGCAAAGAAACCTTCCCTATTTTTGCAGATTTTCATGGAGCTAAGACTTCTAGGAGGTGAAATCACTTCATCTCTTCCATGGAAGGTGGTGGACTTGGTGCCTGCAAATTCGTCATTAAATCCTCTATCCAATGGCATACAGTTTTTTCGTTTTCGATTTCATACTATATTTTTAATTTATTTTATTCTAACACTTATAAAAAAAATTCCAAGTAGTGAAGTCCCCTAGAGAAAAATAAGTATCTTAAAAATTACACAACCGAAAAATTAGAAAAAATATTTGAGATACCTATTGATGTTTACTCTTCAAAAGGTTATTTCTATTTTTCATTTTATTTAAAGAAAACGATTAACTAATGACCTTCCAAACATAATTGAAAAAGCATTTTTCAAATAAAATCAAAATGTGGGATGAATTACATTCTCTGTAGATCGTGCTCATATAATTCATTCATATAATTCTTTTTTGAAAATTATAAGTTTAATATTGAAATAATTGTTGGGAACAAAACTCACTTGTTAACTTTTCCTAAAATTTGCAGGAACAAGCATATAACTAAATGCAAATTTGAAACATTAAATGGCATTCACAATTTTTTTTATATTATTAAAAAGATAAGGCAATTCTCTACAATTTGTCTTTTTACTGCACAATAAAATTACCAAGGCATACATGAGTTTAAAAAGACTTCAATTTAAAAAATATTTAAAATGTCAAATTTTCAACACCACATTTTAATAAAAAATGTGATTACATACTCATGGATTCACCAGTAAACAACATGATATGAAAGATGTGCTTAAACATTACCAACATGACACAGATGTGCTTAAACATTACCATTTGCCATTTCCTTATACGAAAGCAATCCCCAGTTGCACACGTGTTTATTGTCGAGTAATTCGAACAATTACTGTTCATCCTTTTTTTTTGTTCTGCGACTATATTCTTCATTGGATTTTGATTGTTAGGATACAGGATATATAACTGGGTACCACTAAGACTTCCATATGTATACGGTGCAACTCATATAGTTTGTAGGGTTTCTGGGTAAAATTCCTGTCTTTCTCGAACGGCATGTGCAAAACTGGAACGTTTATCTCAATACATTATAATACAAGTTATCCATGGGGGGGAAGGATTGGAATTAGACTTACCCGTTCTTCAACAGCTTGAGAGATATTTAGAGACTGTGGGATGTGAATGAAACGTATATGGCTCCCCCTTACAAATATCAGAGGAAGCTTCTTCTCCACACCCTGCCATGTGAATGGAAGCAGAAGGGCAAGGGCAAGGGTAAGGGCGCCCAAAATTCAAAGTTCAGTTTTAGATTTTTAAATAATAAATTCGAATTCATATTAAAATGAAATGAAAGAAAAAACAAATACCTACCTGGACGTCCTCTATGAGGGAATCCTTGATTATCACGCTGCAAAGGAAAAACAGATGAACAAAGGTGAGAAGAGGAAGGCATGGTTAAGGGTGAAGTAAATACACGAAGTGACTAACTTGATGGCGTCATCGCAGTCATCGAGCAAGCCTCGAATGCAGGTGTCGTTGCGCAGTTCCAGTAATAGCTCCGTTCCAACCAGCGCCTGAATGGCACACGCCAAACTCCTCTCCGACCGTCTAAGTTTAAGCTTTTTCCTTCCCATCCTTCCTCCCTCGATGTATTTAGATGGAATAGTAATAGTGAACAACGCAAGCACAAGCAATGACAAAGCCAGGTCGAAGCTGTATTTCAGAAAAGGTGCAATCACAGCAAAATGTTAGAGTTGGGGACTCGCAGGAGTTCGATCCCTTTAGGACACGCAATTCAAATAAAAAAGCCTTGACAAAAATTGAATTTTTTTAAATCACTTTCAGAATTTTTGCACAAAAGGTCAATTTGTGTTTTGTGTGGTCGCTTGTCTTTTGAAAAGAAATCTTATAATTTGACCTTTCACTACCATGTAACTTTAAATTATATTATCATTGTATTATAAATATAATAAATATTATAAAATTTAATTATTATTATTATAATTGTGTGAAGTTTTAGTACTTCCGAGATAAGCTTGGCGTTGTCCGAAAGGACCTTCCTCGAAAGGGGGAGTAGTTGCTGTGATGAGATATTCCCTGCTTCCAACCTTATGGTTGTGACGTAAAGCAGGAAGTGCATCTTGCTTCTCACCCAGTTGTCAGATGTAAAGCAAGATGAGATGATGTTCCTTTCTTCTGACCTAGTTGTCAGACGTAAAGCAAGATGAGATGATGTTCCTTGCTTCTGACCTAGCTGTCAGACGTAAAACAAGATGAGATGATGTTCCTTGCTTATGACCTAGTTGTCAGACGCAAAGCAAGATGAGATGATGTTCCTTGCTTCTGACCTAGCTGTCAGACGTAAAGCAAGATGAGATGATGTTCCTTGATTCTGACTTAGTTGTCAGACATAAAGCAAGATGTGTTGTTCCTTGCTTCTGACCTAGTTGTCAGATGTAAAGCAAGATGAGATGTGTTCCTTGCTTCTGACCTAGTTGCCAGACGTAAAGCAAGATGAGATGTGTTCCTTTCTTCTGACCGAGTTGTCAGACGTAAAGCAAGATGAGATGTGTACCTTGCTTCTGACCCAGTTGTCAGACGTAAAGCAAGATGATGTGATGAGACTAGCACTGAGCTTCCGGCTGGATAGYTGTGACGTAAAGCCAGTCTAGTATCCTRCTTCCGACCAGATGGTTGTGACGTAAAGCAGGACGAGTATCTTGCTTCCAGCTTGAGTGYTGTGACGTAAAGCAAGACGATGAGATGAGACTAGTACTATGCTTCTAGCCTGATAGYTGTGACATAAAGCCAGTCTAGTATCTTGCTTCCAGCTTGAGTGTTGTGACGTAAAGCAAGACATTGAGATGAGACAAGTATTGAGCTTCCAGCTTGACAACTGTGACGTAAAGCTAGTCTTGTATTATGATGAGACAACCTTGTGYTGTGATGATGATGATGTATCAGTTTKTATACTAATACATTTGAAAAGGGTTGTGGCCAATATAGTTGTGAAGGGCTCTGTTATAGCTATGTTGAACATATGGAAGACTCTCATTCTCTAGAAGGGAGTGACTGTATATTGGACCATTAGGTAAGGGAGCACCAAGTACTAATTCAATCGAATGCTTGACTTGGAAGTTCAGAGGCACCCCTGTAGGTGAATCAAAAATATCTTTGTGCTCTTATACAATATTGTCGACCTGCTTTTGTTGTATAGAAATGTCTTGAGCTGAGGTTGTGGTGGTCGCAGTGACCTTTTGTTCACCTTTTGACTAGATCATGAAGAGGCTAAAATTTGTGGTCTGAGAGATTACTTTGCAGTACTATTTTTCCAAGATCAATGAAATGGAAATGGTCGAAACTACCTCAGGTACCCTATAGAGYTGACCCCCCAAAGTAACAATGACACTATGAGAACTAGACTCATAAATAGCGTGATGTTTCCACATACATGGTTGTCCTAAAAAAACATCACAAACTTCAAGTGAGGTAACATTGCATAACACTTGATCTTGGAAGGGCTTGATGTCGTAGGACATGCGACATTGCTAGCTAACACAAATGTTTCATCCCTAGTTCAACCATCTGATGGTGTATGGTTGGGGTGTGGCATTGTCAACAACTTCATTCTTTTGACAACCTTGGTTGAGATTAGGTTCTTCTAACTTCTGTTGTCAACAATGAAATGCAGTGGGGTCCCCTTCACCCACATCTGTTAGTGGAAGTGGCATTCCCCCTTCTTAAGCTCCTTTGGTTCTTCTAGTTGGATGTTTGAGGTCGCAATGGTAGTAGTGGGTTATGCATCGATGATATGTTTCCCTTTATTATGCTCTGAGTTGGAGTTTGAGCCAGGGTCTGATTATTTTTCTTTGAGCTCAAACAACAATGATTTTTTTGAGAGACATTCATCGGTGTTGTGCTAGGGGCTCCTATGAAACTCACACCACTTTTTTGTGTCCTGATTTGAATTCTCATCACCCTTCTTTACCTATGACTTGGATGGGTCTTCATGATATTGGATCTCATTTCTTTGTCCTTTGTTCTACGAGTTAGGACAACCTTTACCATGATTTTGTTGTGGCATATTATAGACTCGAACTCTTGCTTATTCCTTTGCTTGAATGTTTGCTCAATTTTGACAACATAATGATAAGTGGCTACTAGTGAGGAGACATCTAATAAATCCATCTCTATTCAGATTTTGTACTTGTGTAGGCCATTGTAGTACTTCAGAACCAAGTGTCTCTCATAATCTTGAATACCCAATTTTGAGCACAGGGTATGGAAGATATTGATACACTCTAGGATTGTTTGATCTCTCTTATGACATAAAGTCATCCATCTTGTATACTGGTCATCATATCTTCCAACAAGGTAGAACTCATCCTTGAGGGAATCCACAAAGGTCACCCAGGTGGGTACTTTCCCGAATGGCGTAGATTCATCTGCAATGTACTTCTATCAGTAACCTTCCCACCAAGATTTGACACGGGGAAGGGATCTAAGGAGCACGAAGATGATGTTTTCGTTGTCGGGAAATTTTTGGACAAAGTAATAACCTTCTAGCAGATTCAACCATTTATGTTGGAGATATTACACACTCACCCAAGCAATTATTTTCCTAAGGTTGATAGTCCAATGTTGATAACGCTTCCTTAGACAAGAATATTCTCTCTAGATAATACTCCCCTACAAAATAAGGAATTCCTCTTCAGTTTAGAGTTAGTTACACTCAGTTAGACTAGCGGAACTCACTCATTTATGGAAACCTTGATTTTATCACTAGCAGTTGCATGTGTTTCTCTCAATTCCACACGTGTGACTCAATTAATTGACGATTGCATGGATCAGTTAACTAGGATTAGGTGGAAGATTACTTTAGTTTATGTTAGTGAGTGTCTAAATCTCTCTAGATCACTACTATGGCACTTTAGTTACTCACGTAGCCTATATGTATTGTAAATTATTCACTCTTTGAGTGTGGAATATAGATAAGAGAAAGTCTTTCATCCTTTTCTCCAATTTTTGTCTTCTCTCTTCATCCACCATTGCAAGTTGTGTCTGCTTCATTATTAGTTAGATCTTCTATGCATGTATCTTAGAAACTCTACAATTTATCTAAAGCATCTGCACACATAAGTACAGTGAAACCCAACTTTTGTTAATGAATAAAATAACAAAGTACTGTAGAATACAAATTGGCTAGAATGGTGGTAGCTTATCTTTGTAGAGAAAGAGATGTTGACTACGCTCATTCACAAGAAGATATTACAAGAGGTCGAAAGAGTGACCTTGTTGACTACATCATGAAGGAATAACAATATATCATTTTACAAATGAGAGGGCCCTTATATATAGTAATTATAGATGCCTTTACTCTCAAGAGTCATATCGTTTCACTTATTTTAATATTATTATATGTTTTATTTGTTTTATCCCATTTTACAAATACCATGGGTGACAAAACCACGGGCTCATAAACCACCAATGGTAAAAACTATTTTATAACCATGCAAACATATTTTTACCATTTTATGTCTACCCACCTTTCAAATAACATGGGTGTATACCATGATTTTTCAAAACCATGGGCTCGAAAACGTTGATTAATGGAAGAGGTGGATGGCCATCGATATCCACCTAGATCACCCAAGCCCAAGATCAATGAAATGTATCCTTTACAATCTTAATGCTTGGACCAAAACGTTTATGGATTCTTAAGAAAGATACGAAGAAGGTAACATAATTCATGTTATCATTAGATATAGGCATTAGGGATTATGCTCTAACATCCACTTTGTATAATGATTTCCTCCTCAAAATGAAGTGCTCTATTGCAAAAACCCTAATCTAAAGCTAATGGTGGATGGATCAAAAAGTTGGAGGGAGGAGGGAAACCCCTTATTGATGATGAAGTCATGGCCTTCCAAGCAACAATGACGACTTCCATGGCTTCTTATTTGAATCTAAGGAATAGAGGGACCCGATTTTCCATAGTGGACTATACTTTCTAGGTGCAAGGGGAATGTATCTGAATAGATGGTCACTTGATTTTAACCCAGAAAATGACATACCTTCAATCGTTCTAGTCTAGGTGAGGGTCCCACATATTCCTTTTCATTGTTGGAGTGACAATGCACTACGTTGCATAGGAAATACTCTTGGTAAATATATAGACATGGTTGAGCTAAGGGAAAACTTATTTTCATGTGCAAGGTTCTGTGTCGAGGTAGGATTGGAAAAAGGGATTACTGAGGTGGTGATGATCTCGCTGTATAATTGGAATCATCTCCGACAATTGGATTATGAGAAACTCCCTTTCAAGTGCAATTCGTCCCACAAATATGGACACTCCGCTAAAGACTACAAAAAATCCAGAAGCCAACAAAACCTAGATACAGGGAATGAGGAACAATGGAAATTGGTTTTGAAGAAGGCAAGATATGTGATCAATCTAGGGGTAAGATATCAATCTCTAATAGGGAATGGACCCTCTATAGTCGCGAGCAGGAACTCCGGGGGAAATGTTTTTGACAAAGGATCCTCATCAAACTATCAAGGAACATCAGTTCCAGTTTGAGGGGGTTTTCCCATGGAAAATAATAGTTTTAGTGTACTAGTATATAGAGTCCCCGATCAATGAGTGGATGAGAGAGAAAAGCTTGAAAAAAGGAAGGAAATGAGTTCAACACCAAGGGAGCTCCATTTTAGTCCAAACATCAACATACATACTAGATGGGAAAGAGATAGAGAAGTCAACTAATTAAAAGGATGAAATTGATAACAAGGAAGGTTTGGAATAAAAATAGGGAAGAGGAAAACAATCCAATGATGGGCATGGAAGAAGTAGAAAAAATCAAAGATGCAGAAGTTGCATTCCTTGAATCAAAAGTCAGAGATATGGAGGCTTTGGCCTCTACAGATGATGAGATAGAATATAGGGCATCAAAGGAGAATTTGTCGAGGAGATCCGAAAGAAAGGCAGCCAAAACCCCAAAGGAGGAGATGGAAAACAAGGAAATAATGATGGGTTCTTAGTAAATCCTAGAAAGAATGATAGGAATTAGTCAAAAGCCACCCAAATCACTAGGAATCAGTGTGCCCACAAGTGGGAGTTCTTCTAAATCTAATAAATAATGTCAATAATCTTCTAGAATTGTAGGGGATTGGGAAATGACCCAAAAGTAGTTGTAGTATGAAACATAATTAAATCGAAAAACTCATTGTTGTCCTATTCCAAGAGACTAAAATGTATTTAGTGGAAGTGATAAAAAAATGGGAAACATGTATGGAAAATTAGCAAAGGAATAGTGGAAGAATTAAGAGGGGCATCTGGGGGATTGTGCACCCTTTGGAACATGTAGCAAGTAAGTCTGTAACTCACCTTTCAAACTCAAAATTGGATACTCACCAAGTTCAAATTCCTTCAAACTGGTAAGACTATATCTATATTTAACATCTACATGCATGTAACTTATATGGATAAAGAAAGATGTTGGCACTCCATTCTCAATCTTAAAGACATAGAGGCTTCTAAGGACTGCATCCTAGTCGATGACTTCAATGTAACCATTCATAGTTCAGAAAAAAATAGGAGGTAGCATTGTCCAATATCCTTTTAGAGAGAGGATGGAGGAATTGATATCTGATTGGGATCTCACAGACATAAAACCCATCAAAGGAAGGTTCACATGGACCAATAAGAGAGCAGGACTGGGACATATAGCAACTAGATTAAATAGATTTCTGGTACATAACAACCTCATTTTGTAGGACCAAGTTCTCAAGTCCAAAACTCTTCCATAAAGCACCTTGGATCACAATCCTATCTCTCTTCTTCTTCAGGAAAATATGAACTATGGTTCATTTTCTTTTAGGTACAATCCCCTGTGGATGCAAAGCAAGAGAGTTGTCGAAATAGTTAATCAAGTGTGGAAAACATGGATCTAAGGCACACCCATTTACATATGGAAACATAAACGTAAGTTGGTAAAGAAATATTTGAAGGAGCGGGCCAAGGAATTCTTTACCCCGCCAATTGTAGAAAAGGAAAAGATCATAATTTAATTAGAAGAATTGCAAACAAAAATGGATAACACAAAAATTACAAAGCAAATATAGAAGGAAGAGGCAAATTTACATAAGCAACTAAACAAGCCTATGAATCTAGAAGAGGAGCATTGGTACCTAAAATTTCATAGTCTATGAATCAAGTCAGGAGACATGAATACTAGCTGTTTTCATAAGCAAGCTAAAGCTCAAATGTCAAGAAATAATGTGAAAGAGATAGCCTTGAAAGATGGCACTAAAATCTCAGATTTTGGGGCACTAAAGGAGGCAACAAAATAATACTTTCAAAACCTCTATACTCAACAAGTTGAGTCTGATAAGAACGATGTGAAGGATATGCTAGAACATATTCTGAAATTGATATCATTAAGGGAAAACAAATAACAATTACGACCCATCGAGGAGGAAGAAATAGGGAAGGCAATCTAGAGCTTGGATCTTGACAAAGCACCATGTACAAATGGGTTATCCATATCTTTTTACAAGAGATTTTGGGATCTTATCAAACAAAATCTTAGTAGAATGTTGTAGTATGCCTAGAGATTGTGTAAGCTAGGGGGCAATATGAATTCATCCTTCCTTGCTCTTATCACAAAAGGAACAAATCCCTCTTCCTTTGCTAGGTTCATACTTATTTCTTTATGCAATGCCTCATATAACATTATGACTAAGATCATTGTTTTCTATCTTGGAAGTCTTGTGCCTAGGGTTATTTATGCTAACCAGGGTGGTTTATTGCAAAATAGGTAATTTTTTGATAATATTGTTTTAATGTAGGAAGCCATTCATTCCATCTGAGTAGCGGGGGAAAAATAATCATAATTAAGTTAGACATGGACAACGCTTTCAATCATGTTGGGAATTCTTCTCTTTTTTTAGGTATTGGAGAAATTCAAGTTCATGCATCAACTCTCCATGGATCACTCCGCTCATAAATGGTCAACCCTCCTCCTTTTTTCAGAGCAACTGAGGGATGAGACAAAGATGTCCTTTGTCACCTCTATTATTTATCTTGTTGGATGAATCTTTTAGCCACAAATTGGAATTCGAAAGGATGATTGGGAATCTCCCAAGAGTGTAGATACTCGTAGGACTCAAAAAACCAACCACTCTTAGTTCGTTGATGACACACTACTAATGGGTGGAGCTTCTCCAATCATAGCCATAAGGTTTAATAAAATATTGAATTCCTTCTTGGATGCTTATGGGGGTGCCCTTAACAAAAGGAAATGCCAGATTTACGGATGGAACAATAGCATACAAGTCATGCAAACAATAGCCAAAATATTTTAGTTTCCTTTAGCTAAGCATTGGAAAAATTTTAGATATTTGGGCATTCCCATTTCCCTAAACATGTATTCATCATAGGTTTGGAATAATATATTGGCAAAGTTTACTTCAAAGTTTTCGTAATGGGTGCTCAATGGCTCAATCCAGCCGGTAGGGTGGTGCTGATCAATATTGTGTTATCATCCCTCCCTCTCTATCATTTTTCTACACTATTATCACCTCAATGCATCATGAATTAGATATCAACACAAATTAGAAAATTCTTGTGGCAAGGGGGTTAATCTAATGAGATAAAAAATCATCCTGTCAATTGGAAAGTGGTAAGAAACCCAAAGGATCATGGAGGAATTGGAATAAGAGATCCAACTCTAGTAAATGTAGCAATGGGGGAAAATATGCCATGGAGAATAATTTTTGAAAGATTGAAATGGTGGAAGAAAGTCCTTTGCAAAAAACACTTCAAAAGATCAAGGTTAAGATATGCATAATTTTTGGTAAAAGAGATCGAAGGCTCTTCGATACAAAAATTTCTAAAACAAGCCATTCTAATGGGGAATCTCACTAGGATATCGAGGAATGGGAATATGGTCAAGATTTGGGAGGATAATATCTTTGGGAAACCAAAGATTTCTCAAAGAGAAGATTTGGCTCCCCTAAATATTCGGATGGAAATGCAGAGTTTCAAGACCCTGTATGATATTTCAACATGGGACGAGCACACTAAGAATTGGGTTGGTTGTAATCTTGGAAAGCCCCCAAATATCCTTGGTCACATGGTGAAAATTTTTCCCTAGCGATGCCTGGTTCTGATCCTAGAAATAAAAAAGAAAAATATAGAAGGGGGTGGGGGGATTCAATCTTCTTAGTGAAGGTTGGATATCTTTCCCAGTTAGAGTCATTTCCTCTCCAGCCTCAAGCGTTAAAGTGGAAGAAAATTTGGAGCAGTAATGGTGTGCCCAAGATAAACATTTTCAGCTGGACAATAGCACATGGGAAAATCCTTACAACAGAAAATTTGAAGAAAAGGGGAATAACTAACCCATCACAGTGTGTATTGTGCACCATGGCCAAGGAAACTATAAATCATTTATTCATTGAATGTAAATATGTTGAATAGGTTTGGGCTCATGCGCTTTGGGGTATCTAATACAGAGTTGGGAAACCTCAAACTTGTGTTGAGCTCTTCTCACAATGGTGTCTCAGGTATCAAGGAAATTTAAAGCACGAGTCAAACTTTCTAAAAATTTGGGAAGAGTTTCCAAAGTTCATTTGTTGGCAAATATATCTTGCTCAGAACAAAAGGATAGTCACATATGAACTTAGTAATCCAATTCAAATGAAAATTAAATCCATTTCATTGTTGGCGAACAACATGCAAGTAAGGATCAAGGATCCGGATCAAGAGTTGGATAATGAAGAAAAATCTTGGGCATCATAGCTAAAGTTATTATGAAAATATTCCCTACCAAATAAATTTAGGAGTCCCCCAAAACGAAATTGGATGATAAGAAAACAACCATTGAAATTTTTAGAATGGAATAAACAATAAAATACTCTTGTGCTCTTCTTCGATGGAGCCTCTAAAAACAACCCAAGGGTTAATAGGTGCAGAGGGGGGGGAGGGGGAGATAATCCATTATTTTAGAGGAAATCAAATAGAAAATTATTCTTGGGGACTTCGAAATGTATCCAATAACCTAGAAGAAGCTTATTCCCTATTGTGTGGCCTTGTCATTGCCAAGGATGAAGGAATAAAAAACTTGACAGTGCTAGGGGCTCGTTGATGGTTATTTGAGCGATCAAAGAACTAGGAAATCCTACATGGAGAAGAAATAGATCATTAATTAGAAGTATAATGAGGTTCATATTATACTTCGAAAAAATCCACTTTTAACACATCAAGAGGGGACTTAATGTTGAATTTGATTAATGGGCCAAATTGGCAACAAAATTGTGGTAGGGTTCCATTAAAAAAATGGGATTCCATGTACCCTCCGCATTCCATAGTCAAACAATGGTGTGGTGTTTGTTAGCACTCCATAAATTTGTTCAACTGATTTAAACAGATGACGAAGGTAACTTTGAGACCCGAAACTAGCCTTTCGAATTTGGAGAGGGCTCTCTCAGGAGGCACGGTCTCCGCTTGGGATATGGATTTGAAAGCAGTGGCTAGATTTAACACCTTTGATATAGTGGGTTTTGGTTATATTGGTGTAAGAAAGTAAAACTTGGACTATGGAGTCGATTCGAGGAAATGACAGAGACAAATGACTCAGTGGTTGAACTTGAGAGGATAAGGCTAGGCAAGCAACGAACTTCAGTGTAAAATCGTAATGGGTGGTTGGAGAAAACACATGAAGTAACTCAAAGTGCTACTGCAGGCGAATTCAGAGTTAGCTTTAGAGGAAAACATTTTGTCTAAGTGGCGCGAACAAGGGGCACTGCACGACGAATCTACAGGTTTGAAAATTCGTTCTGAAATAGAAAGAAAAAGATATGAATAAAGATGACAGGGAGCACATACGCAAAGAAAGAGGCACAATACATCCAACTGCTACAACTAGATTTTTTTCGTCAAGTTACAGGACCGTTGAATTAAATTTCGGTCAAAAACTCAAATTACATACAATAGTTGTCGTCTACCAAATTTTCCAACCAACCTGGCTTACATCGAAAAGATGAAATATATAAACGAGGATGCCGCTTGGGCTACCCTGATTTCTAACTGCTAATCCTAAAACTAGGAAAATTGAGTAGCATGTGTTGGAGACTCTTTGCATGGCACTTTCCAAAAATAGACAACAATCATGTCTATTTACCCATGACTGTTTGCAAAATTTTCCACGAGGATCTGATCATCGGTCAGGTCTCAATATGAAGGAAAGATGTGTCAGTGTATCCCTTTGATCAGGTGTCCAAGCGAACATGTGTCTATTAGGAACTTACTATCTGCTATAACGGCTTTGATTTCTGTTGCGCGCTCATTTGCTGGAAAAATGTGCGCAACAAGTGGCTGTTTGATTGTCACGACCGTTATCAAAATGGTAGAGTGCTTTGGGGAAATGTGTCCTTCAAAATTGCCAATAATTGTCTTATGTGTGCAGATGCAGAGACAAGCGCCAGTTAGACTCGTTTTTTTCGCGCGCTGGCAAGAGCCACGCGAGCTTCGTTTTCAGTCGCTTCGCATTATCTGGAATACTTTGTATGCCTTTCTTCCGTTAGTCTCTGTGCTTCTCACAGCTGTACAATGTTGTCGTGTGCCTCTCTGAGTTGTCTTTTTACCCATGCCACCTTCCCTTCGCGACCCTTCGATGTTGACACTTACATAGTCTTTGTTGCTAGCTGTCGCCTTAACTCCATGTTTTCCTGATAGAGTTCAGCATAGCCAGCTTTGTTTTCTTTAATTGTTGAGATGGCTCTTGATCATTCTCTCATGTGATATCCACTTTCCTTGTTCTGCTCATGCCTTCGTGGCTCGATCCTCCAGTAGGCTCTAGCCGAATGGCGTGCATGAGTAGTTCTTCAGCCACCGATCTGGCACATAGCTCTTCTGAAAAATGAGCTTCCACAACTTCCTTGTTCTTCCTTGGCCCACCCCTCTTCCGAGGCATTTGTTGTTGAGGAGGCAAGGCTTCTACTGTCTTCCCTTCCTTTGCAAATCCCTTCGCTTCAGGTTCTACATGGTTTGATCTAGTCTTCTCTGCGGGTAAAGGAATAATTCCTTTCACGTCTTTGGGAATGTTTGCTGGAGGTGAGAACGACTCCCAGTCGTTTTGGGGCTTGGACCTTGCAATTATGCTACTTCGTGTGCCTTTCCTCACACTCTGAGAGGTCACCATAGCGCAACTAGTGTGTATTTTGCGCACAGTATATCCATCATATGCACAAGGGGGGGGGGGATTTTGAACAAACTAGAATGGCAAGGGAAATTGCAAACAGAGTGCGAGCCTGGTTCTTCGATTGGAAAGAGTGATGAGCATCCAAGATTTATAACGAGTCAGACCGAAGAACGAATCATGCTAGAGGACAATGAATTCATGGTGACGAGATGTTTTGAGTTGAGTTGCAGGTTTTCCATGGCAAATCCCCATGTGTAGGATACATGCGATAAGGCTTGTTGGGCATGCATGATATGAACGCCACGATTTTTCATTCCCTCGAACTTCATGATGGACTGATAATAGTTGTTGTACTTGCCGATGCGACTTCCATTAACTACTTGACTTGACCTGGGGCATGTAGAGACTGGTTTCTTAACATGACTTGACTCTTTGGAAAATACATACCCATACCACTTATGCAAGTTTCGACTCTGACATCCCTTCCCGTCTCCAAGGGTCAACCGACCACTTACTGATTTCGATCTCACGGTGCTACGTACCTGCCTTCACATGGTTTGGATGCATGGGTCACAACGTGACTTAAAATCGACTCTAACTGGAAAGAAAAATGGCGGCGCTAATAACTGGCTCCAACATGGATGTTATCCTCCCCGCGAGGTATCAAAGAACAATAGACCAGGTGCCTGACCATTGGGCTTTATTCAACCTTCAGACACTGAGAAAAATAAATGACGAGAAAAAAACAAACTAAACCTATTGACGCACCTTCTAAAACTTCAGCATAAACTTAGGGCCTTCACTTTGGCCTTCAATTTTCTTCT
This sequence comes from Picea engelmannii, assembly GCA_009831015.1. NCBI lineage: Eukaryota > Viridiplantae > Streptophyta > Pinopsida > Pinales > Pinaceae > Picea > Picea engelmannii. The sequence goes on from ML809884.1 coordinate 26,449, forward strand.
GACCTACTCACTCGACGCAAAAAAACAAAACAACTATTTACAATGAAAAACAACTTAAATGGTTTTTATTTCGTTAGGTAATGCTCGAGAAACCTGTCGTTTACATGCCCCCAACCAAGGCATTCTCCATCTAATCCTTCCAGGAAATAAGCATTGTTTCCACAATACGTTTTGATTCTGAACGAACCCGTCCAAAGATGGTCGAACTTTCTGTGCTTTCCTTTGTCCTCATTTCTTGTGTCCCATCTCAAGACTAGATTACCCAACCGAAAATCCTCTGGATTGGAATGCTTAACAAAATCTTTCTTTATCCTCTCCTGATGGAGTTGCGACCGATTATACACCTGTTCCCTCGCTTGCTGTGTGTGAATTAGCTGGTTTATTCTCATTTGCACATCATCTGGCTCGGCCTCATGTTCTTGCAACGAATTCCTAGCGGGCGGTCCCAGTGAAGTAGGGAAGATTGCATCTGCACCGTAAACGATTATGAAAGGTGACGCGATATGGACTTCTTGGTGGTAACCTGATCTGCCCACAACGCGTAGATAAGCTTTTTCTGCCAGGCTCTCTTGTTGTCTTGCATGAGTCTTTTGATGATCCTAGTCAGGCTCTTATTTGAGGATTCTGCTAACCTGTTTCCTTGTGGATAGTACGTCGTACAATGCCTAGGGTTATGTTATAATCCTGACAAAATTTGTCCATCCTCTTAGACTTGAATGTGGCCGCATTGTCTGTTATGATCTTAACGTGACATTCAAACCTCGACAAGATGTTTGTCTCTAGGAATTGGATGATGACTCCGTCGGTAGCTTTCTTTGTGGGGATCGCCTCTATCCATTTCGTGAAATAGTCGGTGGCTATGAGTATCCATTTGTGTTGTGCGAAGGATGGCAGATTTATCTCCCCTATGAAATCTAGACCCCAGTGCATGAAAGGTGCTTCGACTGAGATCAACTTTAGTAGCAGGGGCTGCAACTTTCTTCTTCTGTCGAAAATCTGACATTCGTGGCAGCTGGAGACCTCTTTATATATGTCAGTGAAAATTGTAGGCTAGTAATAATCTGCCCTCAGGATTTTGTGCGTGATGGTCTTCCAATAGTGGTTTCCTTTGCAGTTGCCTTTGTGAAATTCTTGTATGGCCCGCTTAGCGTCATCTTCCAGCAAATAGCTCAACAATATTCCCTCAGGGTATTTCTAGTAGAGTGAATTGTCCAAGATGCAGAACTTAACCACTTTTAGCTTGAGAAATCTAGCCTTAGTATTACTCATGCCCAGAGGGGACTGGATATTTTCCAACACATAGATGATTTATGAATACCATGGTGAATCACTGAACTGTTGAGGCACCTGTGCAGTTTTTTCTTCTTGAGGGAATTCCGACAGATCAACGATTAAATTCATTTCTACAGTGTCACATTCCGACTGCACCATTAACTTTGCAAGACCCTGACCTTTGATCAGTTTTGTAGGTTTGATCTCAAGATCGTATTGCAGCATGGTCGCTATCCACTTGCCTCTCCTTCCTTTCGGGTCGGGTTGGGTCAGGATATCCTTTACTGAACTGCTAGGTACACAAGCGATGACATGGGAGTGAATTATGTATGTCCTGAACTCTTTCAAGGCTTTCACTAAGGCGTATGCCTGGTTTTCCATAATGTCGTACCTTAGTGGAGCATCGCGCAGGGTCAGGCTAAAATAGGCTATGGGTTTTTCGAAGTCCTTCTCGTCTTTCTGTAGCAGCACACCGACAATAGTGTGTTCTGAGGCGAATGAAAACAAGAGGAAATCTTTCATAAAATCTAGGATGGCTAGCACAAAAGCTTTATTCAGTGCCACTTTGATATATTCAAAATACTTCTTAGCCTCCGGGTTCCACTTGATCTTGTTTCCCTTCCTGATCATGCAAGTTATATGCTTTATGATTTCCGTCGGGTTTGGGATGACTCTCCCCAAGAAGTTTAACTTTCCCAGGAAGGATTGCACCTCCTTTTTACTGCGCGGGGTGCTGATCTTCAATATTCCTTCAACCCTGCTGGGGTCTATCTTAATGCCTTCCTTGAAGATGATGTGCCCTAACAAATTTCCTTCTTCCACCCCGAAATGTGATTTCTTTTGATTTAGTGATATGCCAAACTTCATACACTTATGGAAAACCTTCATCAGGTGCACGAGATGTTGTTTTTTGGAGGCAGAGTACATTGTGATGTCGTCCAGATAAATCACGATGAACTTGTCCTTTTCATCAGCAAATGCGATGTCCATTGCCCTCTGGAAAGTGGCTCCAACGTTCATCAAGTCGAACGACATCTTGGCATACATGAATGTTCTCCATGGAGTTGTGAAAGCCGTTTTCTCTCTGACATCTAGGTGGACCATGATCTGATTATATCCTGAGAACCCGTCCAACATAGACATCTTTTGGGACCCCACCACCTTTTGCAGGATGTAGTCCATTTTAGGAAGGGGGTAGTGATCCTTGAGAAACACTTTGTTTAAATTTCGGAAGTCTACAGACAGTCTTATCTCGTCACTTTTATTTCTTACGGGTACCCATTTCAAGAATCTCAAAGAAACAATAATTTTGGCGTCGAAAAGTTTCTTTACCTCCTTCTCGATCAATGACAACAATAGGGGATTTATCCGTCTCAGCTTCTGTTTGAAAGGTTTCTGATCTTCCTTGAGAGGGATAAGATGTTGGATCACTTTCATGTCATATACTTTCAGGTCATCATAGCTCCATGCAAAGACATCCGGGAAATCCTTCATGAGATTTACGTAGTCCTGCCTGATCTCTGAAGTGAGTGTCTTTGATAATTTCACCATCTTCGGGTTCTCCTCAGTCTCGATGTTGCAATCTTCCATGTCTTCTTCGCTCGCAGTGATCTTGGGGGTTTTAGCCACATCATTCTCGTCAAAGAGATTTTGCAGTGGCACCAACCCCTTTGGAATGATATTATTTTTTAGTTGTATTATGTCCCTTCCCATGACCTGGTTTTAGAAAGGGTCATCGTTACTGCGCACATCCGCGCACTCATCTTTGTCGCCCAACGTTCCTTGTCAATGTTTGTATTAGCAAACTCGTCGCTCATAAGGAGAAATCTTTCCACCTGTTTGTCGTCATCAAACACTTGTCAATGTTTGATATTATCAGGCACTGTCGGCCTGTGCATGACCTCAATTTCATATCTTTTGTTTGGGAAGATGGGGATCATAAATACCGAGGCCAAGGTGGCCAATGCATCGACGATATAATTTTTCTCTCCGGAGATAGAAGATAGGTCATACTCTGAAAATCCTTCGAGGAGGTCCAAAGCCAAATTTCTGTACGCTCTCAGCCTGGGGTGTTTGGTMTAATATACACCCTTTACCTGATTTATGATTAGCTCGGAATCTCTACGCACTGCTATCTTYTGTGCGCCAAATTCTTTCAAAACTTGTAAGCCCAAGATTAGTGCTTCATACTCRGCCATGTTTTTAGTGCATTATAACGTGAGCTTGTATGAGCACAACATTGTGCTTGCTTCAGGGGGGCTTACCCATACACTGGACCCAACTTCTTCTCTGYTGATTGCATCATCAAAACTCATGTTCCACACCCCATTTTCCACACGGTATTTCGGGTCGACGCACTCTATTGCATCCCACACAGTTTTCTCGTTAGTTATTATGATGGTTGTCGRTCCTTTCTCTTCGAAACTCRGGTCATTGTAGAATATAGAAGAATCCACCTTAGTGTCGATGGCGTATATAGGATAATTGTTTGGCTACGTCTTGCTGCTTACCATGTATTTCAACAACACTTCTCTGTACAAACTTCTGTCATGGACAAAAACAAGGATGGTGGCGTGTGACATATCCATATGCAAAGTTCCCTTCAACTTCGCAACCCACGACCTTGATAACAACATGCTGAACTTTGGGGGTATGTTCGCGACGACTACGTCTATGACCATGTTCTTAGTGGGGATTTGAGCCAACGACACAACTAGGTCTTTTATAAAGCCCAAACACTTGACTTTCCTCGAATCAAAAGAGAAAAGGTCCTTGTATGGCCCGGTGATATCCAAACCCAGTTCATCCATGATCACCTTTGGCATGAGGTTGTGCGATGCGCCGGAATCCAGCATGGCGTTATGCAGGGTCATGTCATGGACTTTTACACTCACATACAAATGAGGGACGTCTTCAACATCATTTATCTCTTCAACGTGCAAACCAAAAAGGATAGCGAGGTGATCATCTTGGATATTCATTGTATCGGGGGTCCCTCCCATTTTCAACATTTTAATGATTTTCTCCCGATACTCGCCCTTTCTAACGAGTTCGTTGAATGGGACAAAAATCTTGATTTTGACCATCTCATGTTCAAAATTGAAAGGGGAACAAACTTTATCTACCTCTTTTCCACTCGCCTCCCGACCTGTCTCCTGAGCTTTCTTGGGGACCTCCTCTTTAGACTTATTCTTCTCCATCGCATCCTTGGTCGCACTGTCCGACCTTGGTCGAGTTGTGGAAGGGGTGTCCACCGGAGGCTTCCTTATAGGGTTCTTTTGTTGCGACTCAGTAGGCACGTCTTTGCTCTGGAGGTTGTATTTCTTTTGGAACTGCATGATGGCGTTTTGATAGCCTTTCTTAAACTCTTCTATCTCCCAAGACGACGCATCAACTGTTTCAAGTATCATATCATCGTCCATCTCCAACATGAAGTCGTCGTTTTTTGTTATATACCGATCATCCTCACTCTTTGTTAAGAACACGCGTGGGTTTTTGTCGTTGCAACAATGCATCTGGTCGTCGAACGTCTGGTCGGAATCCTCGTCCTCATAGTTGTTTTGGAATGGAGGTCTTGTCTCCTAGTCACCTTGATCCCTTTGCTCTTTTTGTTCCCTCTGTCTGATCTGAGGGATTTGACCCCTTTTGAGGTTTTGATTCCTTGGCCATGGGTCATTCTGTTCTCGGGCAACAGGTCTATTTCCCGTGGACATTCTCTCCATCAATTTCTCCATGGTCTTCATCATCATGTCGAATTTGTCGTCTGAGGATTGGGACATCGATGTTTGCGCATCTTCCTGGGGTCTCTTGTCGCCTCGGTTGAACCTCGATTTCATTTTTCTCGATGCCATCATGATTACTTCAACTTCGACAACGTTACTCATTATAGCATCTAGACTCATTGATCTTCTTTCTCTCAACAACAGGGCGAAATCACTATCGAAGGAATCAACGTACCGCAACTGTGCAGCACTGGGGGGTGGCTTGAATTCCGTAGGGATTGAGTTGTATTCAGGAAATAGGCTGAGAATTCCTGCACTATCTCTTCCGGTGCTTTCCTCATATTATTGTATTGTGTTAGCAGTTGCAGAGGGTTTTTCTTGTCCCCCCATTTATTTAGGATTGATGTCTCGAAAGCGGCGAAGTCTCGAATGCTCATGGGCGAGAGGGCCTTGAACCATTTTCTTACATATCTCGAAAGCCTCTGTGTAAACAACCTCTTTTTTGCATCTTCATATTCCACCTCCTCCAGGTCGATGAAATCATTAAACCAGTCCAGGTGCCTCTGAGCGAAAACATTTCCTTCAGCGTCGTAGAGCCTAATTCTCTGGCTATAATTTTGAGGCAAGTCATGTAATTGGGCTGGCAGGATGAGGGGGGAGAATCTAGTAGCCATAGCCCTAGGAGGATTCATATTCTGAGGGATATTATTTGATATTAGGGCTTGGAATTTCTTTGGGTTGAAAATAGTCTCGTTCAAAATGGTTTATGACTTAGACCTGAATAGAGTTTGCTCAAAGAATTCGTCAAACTCAAGGTCGTCAATGCTCTGCGTGCCGTCTTTGGGTAAGGACAGACTTCTGTCTAGGTAGTAGAATGGGTCTGACGCTTGCTCTCTAGTCCTGCGCAAAATATTATCGTGGTCGTACACAGGCTCTATGGGGTTTGGGTCAGGATTTGCTTTGGTATAAATCATCTTTGGAGCCAGGGTTCCTGAACTGTGCTACTTGGAGCCACTGATTTGTTTGGATTGGAGTCGCTAGGGTAAGGGTTTCAGCCGGTACGGATGTTTGTCCCTCTGTTACCCTCAGGGGTCAAACTGCAACATTAGTCGTTCTCCCAGGGAAAGTCTATTCAATTTCGTCCTCGACAACGACGCCAGAATGTTAGCACTCCATAAATCTGTTTGGATGATTTAAACAAATGAAGAAGGTAACTTTTTCAACCAACTTTCAGACCTGAAACTAGCCTTTCGGATCTGGAGAGGGCTCTCTCGGGAGGCATGGTCTCCATGCGGGATATGGATTTGAAAGCAATGGCTAGATTTAACACCTTTGATATAATGGGTTCTGGTTATATTGGTGAAATAAAGTAAAACTTGGGCTATGGAGTCGATTTGAGGAAATGACAGAGAAAAATGACTCGGTGGCGGAACTTGAGAGGATAAGGCTAGGCGAGAAACAATCTTTAGTGTAAAATCATAATGGGTGGTGGGAGAAAACACAGGAAATAACTCGGAGCGCTACTGTGGGTGAATTTAGAGTTATCTTTAGAGGTAAACGTTTTGTCTAAGTGGCGCAAACAAGGGGCGTTGCACGACAAATCCACAGGTTCAAAAATTCGTTCTGAAATAGACAGAAAAAGATATGAATAAAGATGACAGGGAACACATATGTAAAGAAAGAGGCACAATACATCCAACTGCTACAACTAGAATCTTTTCGTCAAGTTACAGGACCTTTGCATTAAATTTCGGTCAAAAACTCAAATTACATACAATAATTGTCGTCTACCAAATTTGCCAACCAAACTGGCTCACATTGAAAAGATGAAATATATAAATGAGGACGTTGCTTGGGCTACCCTGCTTTCTAACTGCTAACCCTAAAACTAGGAAAACTGAGTAGCATGCATTGGAGAGTCTTCGCATGGCGCTTTCCAAAAATAGACAACAATCACCTATGTTTACCCATGATTGTTCACAAATTTTCCACGAGGATCTGATCATCGATTAGGTCTCGATATGAAGGAAAGATGTGTCAGTGTATCCCTTTGATCAGGTGTCCGAGCGAACAGGTGTGTGTCAGGAACTTACGATTTGCTATAACGGCTTTGATTTATGTTGCGCGCTCATTTGCTGGAAAAATGTGCACATCAAGTGGTTGTTTGATTGTCACGACCATTATCAAAATGGTAGAGTGCTTTGGGAAAACATGCCCTTCAAAACTGCCAAGATTTGTCTTATGTGTGCAGATGCAGAGACGAGCGCCAGTTAGACTCATTTTTTTCGCGTGCTGGCAAGAGCCAAGCGGGCTTCCTTTTCGGCCGCTTCACATTCTCTGGAATAATCTGTATGCCTTTCTTCCGTCAGTCTATGTGCTTCTCGCAGCTATACAATGGTGTCCTGCACCTCTCTGAGTTGTCTTTTTAGCCATGCCACGTTCCCTTCGTGACCCTGCGTTGCTAACGCTTCCATAGTCTTTGTCGCTAGCTGTCGCCTTAACTCCATGTTTTCCTGATAGAGTTCAGCGATAGCCAGATTTTCCTGCTTTAATTGTTGAGATGGCTCTTGATCATTTGCTCTTGTGATATCCACTTTCCCTGCTCTGCTCCTACCTTCGCGGCTCGATCCTCCAACAAGCTCTAGCCGGATGGCGCACATGAGTAGTTCTTCAACGATCGATTTGGCACGCAACTCTTCTGAAAAACGAGCTTCCACAACTTCCTTGTTCTTCCTTTTCCTGTCTCTCCTTCGAGGCATTTGTTATTGAGGAGGCGGGGCTTCTACTATCTTCCCTTCTTGTGAAAATCCCTCTGCTTCAGGTTCTTTGCGGTTTGATATGGTCTTCTCTGCGAGTAAAGGAATAACTCCTTTCATGTCTTTGGGAATGTCTGCTGCAGGTGAGAACGACTCCTAATCGTTTTGGGGCTCGAAACTTTCAATTCTGCTGCTCTGCATGCCTTTTCTCACGCTCTGAGAGGTCACCATGGTGCGACCAATGTGTATTCTATGCATAGTATATCTAGCAGATGCACAAGGGGGGGAATTTTGAACAAACTAGACTGGAAAGGGAAATTGCAAACAGAGTGCGGGCCTGGTTCTTCGACTAGAAAGAGTGTCGAGCATCCGAGATTTATAGCGATTCAGACAGAAGAAGGAATCATGCTGGAGGATAGTGAATTCATGGCGATGAGATGTTTTGAGTTGAGTTGCAGGTTTTCCATGGAAAATCCCCGCATGTAGGATATAAACGATAAGGCTGGCTGGGCATGCATGATACAAGCACTGATATTTTTCATTACCTCGACTTTCATGATGGACCAATAATAGTTTCTGTACTTACCGATGCGACTTCCATTAGCTACTTGACTCGACCTGGGGTGCGTAGAGACTGGTTTCTTAACAAGACTCGACTCTTTGGAAAAGACATACCCGTACCACTTATGCAAGTTTCGACTCTAACATCCTTTCCCGTCTCCAAGGGACAACCGACCACTTGCTGATTTCGATCTCACAGTGCTACGTACCTGACTTCACATGGTTTGGACACATGGGTCACAACGGGACTTAAAACTGACTCTAACTGGAAAGAAAAATGGCGGTGCTAACAGTGTCCAAACACAATTTATTTCGACGTCCTAGTTGAAGAGCTTGCATGTGCGACAGGTAGGTGGACTTCACGGCTCTCACACTCGAGTATTGAATACAAGCTCGGGTTAATTGAACACATATGTCTCCGCTTCTGTGTGACATATGGGACAATGTATATGTGTTGGGTCTATCTGTGCATTGGAGGAGGGAAACAAAGTGTCTATTTGGAATCTTGAATCGAAAGGATGACATTGGAGATCCAGGGAAGATCGATAGATCTTGGGGGTGGTGTTTTCGATCAACAAAAATTCAATGTGGCTAAATTATCTCTAATTCATCAGGCAAGTCCTAGTCACTTGGTTGGAATACTAAGCTCTTGTTTCTATTATGAAATTGCATGTGAAAGGGAAGAACAATTTTAATAGTTTATACCTATTATTGTTCATATATCAAGAGGTTGCCTCCATGGGATACTACTAGGGGGTCTTAGGCTCTGGTTGTAGGAACCCGATGAAGATTATATTCACTGTAGTCATGGATAACCCAGATATCAAGGAGGTTCTAAATTTTTTACGCAAACACGAGGACGTCACTCAAGCTAATAGGTTGCACACTGTGGTAGCGTCTTCACAACTAGAAGCACTCTCCTTGGCCTCGAACAACTTGGGTTCTATAAATTCTTGTCCAAATGGGATGAGGGACGAATAGACAATTAGCGAGATCAGGGACTTTATGAAAATTCAAGAACAAGGTCCTCCTCACTCTAAAGGGAGGCAAGAAGCATAGGGTAGTGTTCATCCTTAGTGTTGTGAATGTTTTTTAGAACTACATGTTTTTTGGGTCAGTTTGTTAAGCARGTCACTTATAGAATTACGTAGAAATTTGGTTTGAAAACTCTGCTAAAGGATAGTATAGTATGCTTAGAAAATAATACTGTCAAAGAGACGTTTCTRAATTTTGACGTATGTACATTCTGTGGCCTCGATGCAACCCCTTATTAATATACACAAATCATATTTTTTGTTATGGTTAAAAAAAAACATCCACTTTGTCACCCATTTTTGCATGGTTTGAGAAATAAAGTGAAMAATCAAAGTCCCAATAAGAATAACATACTTGGTAGACTTCACCAGTGTAGATCCATGTTAACTCCGAATYTATCAAGCGTTGAAACGGATCAAATTCCTTGAGATGTGAATTTTTTTATCATTTAAGATAGATATAAGTTGGTTATAATTTCAYGTGACTCAATAGAACTCGGAACCAAAAGTTATGCATATATGGATATGTAAAAATAAAGTGGATATATATATATATATATATATATATATATATATATATATATATATATATGCATTGTAATAATATATCTATGTAACTATCATATGTGTAGTATTTATATTTATGTCCTATATAATATCTCTCTTTTTATCTCTATTTATGTCCAAATATTAGGCACACATATCATATTTCTCTCTTTCATATATATAAAGATGTTTTTATTTCAGTTTGTATCTAAATTTGACTAACATATATTATTATTACTATTATTATTTGTTCTAAGTATTATGTTTTTTTTTTAATCCAACTTATGATGACATGTAAGATTCCCTTCCATATGATCAAGGATCCAGAGGACACATTATCCTAGTTGTTCCCCCTAGGCTATAGTCTCACTAAAAAGGGGACTAAGGTAGCCAAATTATGTCATTAAGGTGCTTAAGTCAAATTATTAAAGTGACATTGGCTAATAAGGAAATAAAGTGAATTGGATATTATGAGGTAAATAAAGAAATAGACTTTATAAAGCCAATTAATAATTTAAGTGATGATTAGAATGTTGGAGTATAAAAAGAAGATGAGGGCGTCCCACTCCTCATTATTGATCATTTTCTATTTGCAAATTGTGCTTTGCCAACTTGAATGTTTTGAGGGTTTTGACTAGACAAACCCTAGATATTAGCACATAGGTGCAACATCCCTCCTTTCCTGGTCAAAGCTTGACCAAGGTCGTGAAATATTCCACCCTCACCATTCTATTTAGATCATATCATTCTTAGTTATCAGTTGTGAAGAAGGGCGCACCCTTGGAGAGTTTGCTGCGGGAAGGGCGCACTGTTCAGCCTTGGGAAGTTTGATTTGGCCTTTGGTGGTTGGCACTGGAAGATATCTTTATTTGGGTACATTTTCCATCATTGGAGCGACCTTTCTTGGTACTATTGGGGGTTTTTAGTCTTCATAATTATTTATTATTAGAGATGGGTGAATTTCTTGAAGGAGGGCACACTTGGGTGGAGAGATCTAGTGATTTATGGTCAGGTTTTTAATCTACAACAAGGGAAACTCCTCAAATGAGATATCCATCATCTTCTCTATAGGTTTACAACTATTTCATGAAGTTTGGGGGCCTGATATAGGTCATGCAAATTTCTAGGGTTCGCTACATCCAAGGAGGGCACAACTCAACTAGGGGATTCCCCATTTTGGAGGAAGGGAAAGAGATTGATCTTACAATTCTTGCATACAACTATTGGAGGCTCAGGAAAGCTCATATCTCTCTCTTCTACTGTATCTTGGAGGTGATATCAACCATATATTCCATTCTTCTATATTTATTTCTAGATCTGCTCTTCTCTTGTACTGAGGTCAGCTTATATATTAAAAAAAATATAGATCTGAGTTTTGTGGTTATTCTTGTTGTTGTTTCTATGCATTTCATTGTTGTTTAAAGCTCAGTTATCATTGCAAAATATTTGTGCAACCAAACTAAACAATAAACCCCAAACAAAAGCTCAACAAGCTATGATGCAAATTGTTTGGAAAAACCCTTCAACCAAAAAAATTAAAAACTGAATTTTTTTGCATAGATCCATTTGGGGATCTTACGGTGGTATTGCAGCATTGAATCCTCCCAGCCAGTGGGGATTTTCTGATGAAAGGATACAACAGGAAGAATAAAGACAAAGAGGCAGAGGAACTAGAAACATAGATGGGGGAAAGACAAGAAGCATGAGATGGTACTGATAAGGAGGTGGCAATGGAATTGGAAAGAATAACACATGAACTACAATGCTCTATTGATAAGACACAATTTATCATGCAACATCATTTGGATGAGAGACAAGAGCGTTTATCCAGGGGACAAGATGATCTCAAATCAATGTTGACAACTATTGAACATGGACAAGAGCACTTAGTTACTACATTGGAAGCAGGGCAGGACATGATTGCACATCTTCTCATGCAGATGGTACATGGAAGGTATCACCCAGAGACAAGTCACAAGGCCCGCATTGAGGGGAAAAGTTTTTTTGGGGGCGCAAAAAATAGGGTACCAGTGAGTAGTAGAGTCACGCCCATGCCTTACATGCCAAGTTTCCTAGACACACAACAATAGGATGCTCATGCCCCAAGACATTTGGAGGTAGAGGACAACTTTGAAGAATACGAGAGGGAGTATGCAACATTGAGTGCAGGGTTCATGAGACAAGTTTCTTTAGGAAAGTACCATGGGATAAAATACAGAGTCAGACCTAGGAAATTTCATAGAAATAATAATGATCTGGAGCACAAGGTAGGGAAAATGGAGATTCCCACTTTCGATGGAGTAGTCAAATCTTTTGGAAAGGCACGAGTACATAAATTTGATGCTTATCTGCAGTTAAATACCATGATGGAGATGGATGCCATCAAATTTACCACCTTATACTTGGAAGGCAAGGCCCCTGAGTAGTGGTATCATGGGATGACTACTTTGGTACATGCACATATTACTTCATATGCACATTTCACACATAGGATCATAGACAGGTCTGATTAAGGAGATCCAGAACTTCACTTTCATGAACTCACACAACTTAGGAAGACAAGATCAACTAAGGCATTCATTTAAGAGTTTAAGAGGCTAGCAGTCATGGTTCCAGATGTGTCAGAATCTAGGTTGATTATGCTCTTTTATGAGGGGTTGACAGAGCCATTGCGTGGATGGGTCAATGCTTTTAAGCCTACTACCCTTCAGGATGTGATTTAGAAGACTAGGCACCTTAAGGGGGCAACTTCAAAAAACAAATTTGTTCCAAGGCCACCAATTATTCCAAGGGGAAAATATCAAAGCTCTGTAGAGAAAGGTAAAATATTTGTAGACAAAGGTAAAAGGAGATTGGATGAAGCCACCATAAGGGAGTTGAGAAGAAAACAACTATGCTACACTTGTAAAGAACCATGGGAATCAGGGCATAGATGCATGGGAAAGGGGAAAATACACTACATTGAGTTTCTTTCCGACAGTGAAGAGGAAGATGGTGTAGGGCACATTCAAAAGATTGAAGTGAACCAAATAGAAGAGGATCCCACACATGGGGAAGAATAAGAAGAGTCAATGTGCAACCATGAATGGATTAAGAAGTATGTCATTGCATCCATCAGTGGGGTACCAAAATTCAACACTTTCAGGATGAAAGGAGTCCTCCAAGGACAAAGGGTCACAATACTTATTGATGGTGGATCTTCACACAACTTTATTGATGCTGCTTTGGTAAATAGGAGTCACTTTCCCACTATTGAGTTTGAGGGATTCTTAGTAGAGGTAGCAGGGGGATGCACCATGCCATGTCACAAATATATTCCACAGATGAATCTTAGCTTGGGTCAGTATAATTTGACACAGTATCTCTATGTGATGGACCTACCAGACACCAATTTTATACTTGGAGTTCAGTGGCTTAACACCTTAGGTCCTATTACTACAAATTACAAAACCATGGAAATTTCCTTCAATTATAAAGAAGGAAAGAGGGTGACATTGAAGGGAATGACAAAGAATTATTCTAGGGTAGTTTCAACAAAGTGCATGGAGGCTATATTCAGGCGAGAGGATGTGGCTTATGCAAAAAAGTGTTTAGTTTTGGTGCAATCCAATCAGGAAGGGTGCCAACACTATTCACAAGACATACATAAGATACTTGGGAAGAATGAAAGAGTATTTGGGAAAATTCCTCCAAAGAAAACAACCAGATAGAGATTTTGAACACACCATTGAGCTAGAAGAAGGAGCTAAACCAATCATCACTACACCTTACTGACACCCAAAAAAGTTCAAGGATGAAATTTAAAAGGCAATCAAAGAGTTGTTGGGTATGGGTCACATTAGGTGTAGCTCAAGCCCATTTGCATATTCAATTGTGTTGGTTAAGAAGAAATATGGCACCATGAGAATGTGCATTCACTACAGGGCACTAAACAAGAAGAAAATTAAAAACAAACACCTCATTCCCAGGATTGATGAGTTTCTTGATGAGCTCCATGGCACAGTGTACTTTTCAAAGATTGATCTTCATTCAAGATACCATCAGATTCAGGTAAGGGAACAAGATATCCACAAAATGACCTTCATGTGCCACTATGGCCATTATGAGTTTTTAGTTATGCCTTTTGGGTTAACTAACATAAGAGCTACATTTCAATCTTGCATGAACCACATATTCAATAAACAGTTGAGGAAGTATCTCTTATTCTTCATTGATGATCTGTTAATCTATATCAAAACTTGGGAGGATCACCTCAATCATCTAGATCAAATTTTGAGCATCATGGAGGATCAATCCTTGTATGACAAGGAGTATAAATGCGAGTTTGGAATGATAGAAGTATTATATTTGGGGCATATCATTGGAGTAAAGAAGGTATAGGTTCATCAAGAGAATATACAAACCATCTTGGATTGTCCAAAACCTAGGAAAATCACAGACCTATGAGGGTTTCTTGGTATTTTCACCTACTATAGGAGATTTGTTAAAGGATTCTCACAACTTTGTGCACCCTTGACTGATCTAACCAAGAAGGGTGTGTTTAAGTGGAATGAAGTGGCCCAACAAACTTTTGATAAAATGAAGAAGGTCATGAGCACTTGCCCGGTCCTAGCATTACCATATTTTTTTCATCCATTTATACTAGAGTGTGACGCATCAGAGGAAGGAATTTGGGCATTCCTCATGCATAATAGGCATCTTATTTATTTTGAAAGCAAAAAATTAAGGGGACCCAGTTTATTATACATAGTTTCTGATAAGGAGATGCTAGCTATCATGCATGCACTAGATAAGTTCATAAAATACTTGGTGGGGGTAAAGTTTATAGTCAGAACAAATCACAACAGTCTCAAACACCTTTTGGAGCAAAATGACCTCAATGAGAGAAAACAAAAGTGGGTGGGAAAAATCCAAGCCTATGATTTTGACATAGAATTCGTCAAGGGGAAGAATAATGTTGTAGCAGATGCATTGTCTAGGAGGCCTACAACTTACGCTTTGTCTGAAATTTCGGTTGAATGGAAATCACTTCTACTAGTATCATACTCCAAAAATAAGTTTGCTTGTGAGCTTATGAATGTGCGATTTCAGGATGAGGAGTTCCAGATATTAGATGACCTTATCTACCATAAGGGGATGATTTATGTAGTACTAGAATCCAAATTCAAAGAAAGGGTGATAAGGACATTTCATGATTCACCACTAGCTGGGCACCAAGGGTTCCTCAAAACTTACAGGCAGATTAGAGAGAGGTTTGCATGGAAGGGCCTCAAAGAAGATGTCATTCGCTATGTTAGAGAATGAACAACTTGTTAGCTAAACAAGTTTGAGCATACCCATCCAACAGGTTTATTGCATCCACTTCCTGATCCGAAAAGATCTTTAAATGACTGTGGTTGAGTTATTAAGCATGTGTGTATTAACCATTCAGGAAGCTAATGAAAGAGGATGAAGAGAAGAGAATTATATCACAGCCATGAACACATATACATAATTGAAATGAAGCAATAAGAACAACAAACCATAACAAGAGAAGTGATAACGGAGTTCAGCACAAAATTGCCTACGTCTTCGGGCCTTTGTCTCAGTGGGGGAGGCTTCTTTATTTCTGTTCAAAGCTAAATAAGCACATCACAACAGTTCCATAAGGCTACAAGACTGATCTGGTCATGTTCTCCCAGATCTCTAGAACCTAGCAGAAGAAACGACACACAAAAAGGATGACCAGAGCTCCCAGAAATGGCTCGCAAGCATCTACTCCTCAACAACTTCCCTGCATAAAAATGACTTTGGATTTTCTTTTCTTCATCATAAATCTACTCTGAGTGTCTTCCATGGCCTCAAACATGCCTAGTTTTTATAGATCTGAAGTTGGTTATCCTTCCCCAACTTCCTCCCAAAATCTGGGCTTAAAAAAAGCCCAATATCTCCCAATAATGGCCAAAATCTCCATTAACAGGCCTAAAAATCATAAAAAAATCCAAAACCATACAATAAAACCCACTTTTAACTAAATTTGTGGGCTAAGCTCCTTTTGTTGGGCATGCCCCCCCCTTAAAAGGTCATATGGCAGCTATAAATGGCCAAGCGCCAGCCCAAAGGCCTGCACGCTGGCCTCTTCTCCGAAAACCGTGGTCATGTGGCAATAAGCAATGGGACCACGCCCTAACAATATGCCTTGATTTATGGTCACGATTCCAGATCCTATGGCGAACAGGTGCTATAAACATGGCACCCAAATCCTTTGTGCACAAACTCGGTCATTGGTTGAAATGTTGCGTCGCGCCCCCTTTAACTGTGGTTATGTGTATGTATGAATCCACAGGCTAGGGCTTAGCCCTAGCTCTCTTCCACCTCCATTACACCATATTTACAATTTAAATAAAAATATAGTCGGTTACATATACAAGCACCAAAAGTGGCGCGTTGATCAAAGGACCTTTACCAAAGAACTTTGCTCGTCCAATAAGTCATGGTGTCGAACAACATGAGCTCCAATTTAATTTTTCCAACAATAATTTGACCAACACCTGGGTGCCACGTGGTAGCCCATGTGTGGGCCATGTGGCACCCCACCATTTACAGTCCTCTGATGCCACGTGTCAACATGAGATTGGTCTCCGTCACTGTCTAGTCACCTTGCTGCCTGTGATGCCACTTGTCACTTCTGCCACTGCCACGTGTCACCTCCAGAGAGTGCCACATCGCCTTTTGACTGTTGACTTTTTTTTTTGACTTTTTCATTGTTTGGGAAAACAGCCAGAGTGCGATAAATCTCGCATACGACGCCCATTTGAGAAAGTAAATATATGGCCGGAATCAGCGCGACGAGACGGTCGCAATGGATTTTGTTTCGTCCGATTATGAGAACTTTCATTTTGAGCCTTTTTTAGCCCTGTCAGGCTCCTGGATCCGATTATGGATCACACCTCCCCACTAAAGGACCTTTTGGTCTCCAAAAGGTTACTGACTAGTCAACAATCTTGGGATAGGCCACCCGGCTTGTCCTCTGTCTCTGAACTCTATCCTATGCACCTGTCTCATCAAGATCAGTTGTAACACAATCATGACAACTGACAACATATTGTTAGCCATTTGAACCCTGTTACATCTTACTAAATCCATCTAGGTAGACAACATTACTAATGATAGCATCAAAAAGATGACTGCAAATGAGCTGATATACTTGTAATATTTGGACGACATGAGCTTATCTTGAAGCAACTTATGATTGATTTTCCATTCAACAATCATTTCTTATTCTTGCTTAAGATCAATTACTTCATTTGAAACAATTATGGGTTTGTTGCTTGCTTGCATTGCCTTCTTTAACTGTTCCATTGTTTGAAGAGTTTTATTTGCCTTAACATGATGAGCATGAACCACATAATCTTGACCTACTTTGGTTAATTGATATTGATTCTTTTTCCTGTAGAAGATTGCCTTACGATCATATAAATATGGACTACCTAAGACCATTCCACATTCTCTTAAAGACACTACATCACATGTTACCTCATCCACATACTTAGATGAAATTGCAAATTTGATTGTGCACTATTTTGTTATGTGCATTTAATGATGATTGCTTATCCATTTAAGTGTGTAAGGCTTATGATGTACTTGCGTTTTTAACCCCAATTGCTTAACCAATTCTTCTGAGATTAGATTAGATTGAGATCCACTGTCGATTAATGTGTCTATCTTATTGTGTCGCATGATGGTCCTTATATGAAACAAGTTACTTCTACAATCAATCCCTTCGCCAATTTTACCTGTCATACCAACCAATGAGACCTTATATTCATCACCTGAATCTGATCCCAAGTCTGTGGGTCTTGTTGTCGCTTCCACTGTTTGCATTCCCTTCTTTTCCTTGAACCACTTTGGCCTCTTCTCTGGATGTAACTGCCAACATCTGTCCTCATCATGTCCCTCTTTCGTGCAATGCTTGCAAGAGGGCTTCCCTTCCTTCCTCGTCACTGCATTTGAATTCTTGCCATGCCATTTCCTCTTGTCCTCTTTCCTTGAAGATGATGATTCTCCTGACACACCTACTTTTCCTGCTTCAATATACGTAGCTTGAACATAAACCTCATCAAGGTTAGTGGGTCCAAACATGAATACAATGTTTCTAATATGTGCAGGTAAACCTCCTATATACTTCATAAGGGTTTCTTGTGTATGTAAAGGGATATCTAACATCAATGCCATTTTTCGAAAGCCATCAGTATACTCATGCACTGTTTGTCCTTTTGTTAGTTTTAAAGATT
>ML809884.1:45022-85848 GCA_009831015.1 Picea engelmannii
GCATACAAAACTTTCACCATCTCCGACATAGCAAGAAAATTTTTCCGAAACTCTTTCTCATCCTGAGAAAGCCCTTCTTCCGATGCCATCTTATCGTTGTGAGAATCTCTCTTTCTCAATCCAATTAATGGATTCTTTGCAACAAGCTCACATTCACCACGCTGTAGCTTTTCCCTGGTTAACATGCAAAACTCAAATCCAGACGTCAATTAGCTTTGATACCACTTAATCTGAAAAGATCTTTTAATGACTGTGGTTGAGTTATTAAGCATGGGTGTATTAACCATTCATGAAGCTAATGAAAGAGGATGAAGAAAAGAGAATTATATCACATCCATGAACACATATACAGAACTAAAATGAAGCAATAAGAACAACAAACCATAACAAGAGAAGTGATAACGGAGTTCGACACAAAATTGCCTATGTCTTCGAGCCTTTGTCTCAGTGGGGGAGGCTTCTTTATTTCTTTTCAAAGCTCAATAAGTACATTGCAGCAGTTCCATAAGGATAAAAGATTGATCTTGTCATGTTCTCCCAAAGCTCTAGAACCCAGCAGAAGAAACGACACACAAAAAGGATGACCAGAGCTCCCAGAAATGGCCCGCACGCGTATGCTCCTCAACAACTTCCCTGCATAAAAATGGCTTTGGATTTTCTTTGCTTCGGCATAAATCTGCTCCGACTATCTTCCATGGCCTCAAATAGGCATGGTTTTTATAGATATGAAGTTGGTTATCCTTCCCCAACTTCCTCCCAAAATCTGGGCTCAAAAAAATCCCAATATCTGCCAATAATGGCCAAAATCTCCATTAACAAGCCTAAAAATCATAAAAAAATCCAAAACCATACAATAAAACCCACTTTTAACTAAATTTATGGGCTAAGCTCCTTTTGTTGGGCGCGCGCCCCCCTTAAAAGGTCATATGGAAACTATAAATGGCCAAGCACCAGCCCAAAGGGCTGCTGGCCTCTTCTTCGAAAACCGTGGTCATGTGGCAATAAGCAATGGGACC
This sequence comes from Picea engelmannii, assembly GCA_009831015.1. Taxonomy (NCBI): domain Eukaryota; kingdom Viridiplantae; phylum Streptophyta; class Pinopsida; order Pinales; family Pinaceae; genus Picea; species Picea engelmannii. The sequence continues at coordinate 46,039 of ML809884.1, forward strand.
ACGCCCTAACAATATGCCTTGAGTTATGGTCACGACTCTGAATCCTATGGCGGACAGGTGCTATAAACATGGCACCCAAATCCTTTGCACACAAACTCCGGTCGTTGGTTGAAATGTTGCGTCGCACCCCCTTTAATTATGGTTATGTGTATGTATGAATCCACGGGCTAGGGCTTAGCCCTAGCCCTCTTCCGCCTCCAATACACCATAGTTACACTTTAAATAAAAATATAGTCGGTTACATATACAAGCACCAAAAGTGGCGCGTTGGTCAAAGGACCTTTACCAAAGCGCTTTGCTTCTTCAACAGGTCATGGTGTTGAACCCCATGAGCTCCAATTTTATTTTGCCAACAATAATTTGACCAACACCTGGGTGCCATGTGGCACCCCACCATTTGCAGTCCTCTAATGCCACGTGTCAACATGCTATTGGTTCCCATCACTGTCCAGTCACCCCACTGCCTGTGCTGCTACATGTCACTTCTGCCACTGCCACGTGTCACCTCCAGAGAGTGCCACATCACCTTTTGACTGTTGACTTTTTTTTGACTTTTTAGTTGTTTGGGAAAACTATCAAAGTGCGATAACTCTCGCATACGACACCCGTTTGAGAAAGTGAATATATGGCCGGAATCAATGTGACAAGCCAGTCGCAATGGAATTGGTTTCGTCCGATTATGAGATTTTCATTTTTGAGCCTTTTTGATCCCTGTCAGGCTCCTAGATCCGATTCTGGATCACTTCCTATTCCATCATATAACTGAGAAAGCATATATATGGATTTTATCACATGTTTACCTAAAGTGCAGGGCAAGGATAACATTTTTGTAGTCGTGGATCGCTTGACCAAGTTTGCACATTTCTTCGCCATATCCATGGAGTATATCACATCTCAGGTAGACAAATTGTTCTTTAGAGAGGTTTTTAGATTGCACGGGTTACCAAAGAATATTGTGAGTGACAGGGATAGCATATTCATGAGCACTTTTTGGCAGTAGTTTTTCAGACTTGTTGGCACCGAATTGACTCCTAGCACGAGTTACCACCCTCAAAATGATGGGAAAATAGAAATGGTTAATAAATGGGTGGAAGGATACCTCGAGAATTATGTGGCAGGACAACATATAGCATGGGTCAAATAGCTTCATCTAGGGGAGTATTTCTATAACACTACCCATCATAGGTCCATTGGCATGACACCCTTCACGGATTTGTATGGCTATGATTCACTTACCTTCATGGAGGTTGCACTTGGGGACAAAATGGCTCCTATGGATAAGGATTGGGTCTAAGAAAGTCACGAAATTCTTAGGGACCTTAAGGACCATTTGCAGAAGGCTCAAAACCAAAAAAAGATATATGCAGATAAAAACAGGGTAGAGCGCAACTTTGAGGTGGGAGACTTGGTCTATTTGAAGTTACATCCATAGCACCAGACATCAATCAAGAAAAATAGGGTGAAAAAACTCAAGCCTCGTTTCTATGATCCTTACAGGGTGAGTAGAAGAATTGGGGAGGTGGCATATGAGATTGAATTCCCATCAGGGAGAAAAATCCATAATGTATTCCACGTATCATGCTTGAAGAAGGCATTGGGCCAACAAACAACAATTACAAAGGAGATACCACCACTTGACGAGGAAGGCCAATTGATTTTAATTCCTGAATACACCTTGGAGGTCAGGGAGAAAAGGTTGAGAAACTAGAGTATCATGGAGTATTTGATTAAATGGAAGAATCTGCCAATTAAGGATGCTTCTTGGGAAGGTGAACATGTCTTGAAGCAAATGGATTCATAATTTATAGTGGGCAAGCAATTTTAGGCAGAGGAGACTGTAATATCCCCTTCCGTATGATCAAATATATAGAGGACTTAGTATCCTAGTTGTTCCCCCTAGGCTATGGTATCACTAAAAACGGGAATAAGGTAGCCAAATTATGTCATTAAGGTTCTTAAGTCAAATTATTAAAGTGACATTGGCTAATAAGGAAATAAATCTAATTGGCTATTATGAGGTAAATAAATAAATAGACTTTAGAAATTCAATTAATAATTTGAGTGAGGATTATAATGCTGGAGTATAAAAAGAAGACGAGGGTGCCTCACTCCTTATTCTTGATCATTTTCTATTTGGAAATTGAACTCTGGCAGCTTGAGTGTTTTGACTAGACAAACCCTAGAGATCAACACGAAGGTGAAAGATCCCTCCTTTCTTTGTCCAAGCTTGGTCAAGGTGGTGAAATATTCCACCCTCACCATTCTATTCAAATCAAATCATTCTCAGTTATTAGTTGTGAAGAACCCTTGGAGGGTTTTCTACAGGAAGGGCACACTGTTCAACCTTGGGAAGTTCGATTTGGCCTTTGGTGGTTGGATCTGGAAGGTATCTTCATTTGGGTACATTTTCCATCATTGGAGTGACCTTTCTTGGTACTCTTGGGGGTTTTCAATCTTCATAATTATTTATTTTTAGAGCTGGGCGAATTTCCTGAAGGAGGGCGCACTTGGGTGGAGAGATCCAGTGATTTGTGGTTAGTTTTGTCATATACAACAAGGGAAACTCCTCACATGAGCTAGCCATCATATTCTCTACAAGTTTACAACTATTGCATGAAGTTTTGGGACCTGATCTTGGTCATGCAAATTTCTAGGGTGCGCTACAACTAGGGAGGGCGCAACTCAGCTAAGGGATTCACCATTTTGGAGGAAGGGAAAGAGATTGATCTTGCGATTCTTGCATGCAACTATTAGAGGCTCATGAAATCCCATAACTCTCTCTTCTATTATATCTTGGAGGTGCTATCAACCACATTTTCCATTCTTCTATATCTATTTCCAGATCCTCTCTTCTCTTGTACTGAGGTCAACTTATATATTAAGTAAAATACAGATCTGAGTTTTGTGGCTATTGTTGTTGTTGTTTCTATTTATTTCATTGGTGTTTAAAGCTCAATTATCATTGAAAATTATTTGTGCAACCAAACTAAATAATAAATCGCAAACACAAGCTCAACAAGCTACAGTGCGAATTGTTTGGCAAAACCCTTCAACCAGAAAAATTAAAAACTAAAAAATTCCGCATAGATCCATTTGGGGACCTGAAATAAGTGTTAACCCCACGTGAAAACATCTCTATCATATCTCTTTAGGTTTTAACCTTAAATTAGAGCCAACATTGTATATTTGTGTATTTATTTAATATTTTATAAATATTTTTAAATGCCACATGTCAACTCCACATTTAGAATGGAAGGAATTTCACATCTCCCTCATATTAGGTTGTAGAAAGTGCCTTTCGATGCAATGAGTAATTTCGTTTAGTTTTGTGCTTCTATGGACCTTAGGAAGCTTCAAATCATAGACACCATAGCCTTAATAATAAGTAATAAATGTAATCATGTTATATTATGTGTTCCTAGATCTCTATAAAGCAAGTAGGGTCTTTTCATGGCTCTTATAATGTTTTGATAGAATTAACACCCTTCAACAAATGCTTGAAGGTATCACTATAAGGTAAAACCCTTCCATGAATCTTTTTGCAAAAATGTTTTGATAAAATTACCTCCATTCAACAAAGGCCTAAATGTATCACTACAAGGAAAAAAAACTTTCTAAAGAGGCTTTTGCAAAGGATTTCAGTGTTACAAGATTAGGAGAAAAAAAAATAACTCCGCTAAAACCTCTAGTATTGGCAGTGGAGGTTTTAATAGATTTTCGCTATAACAAAAAGTTGTGTGTGGCCAAAGGTTCACGCAAAGGTTTTTTTTTCCATGCACTTATATCTATAATGTGCACCATCATGCCAAATATATACAATATGCGCCAGTGCACTAATATTTGATACACACCAGGGATTCAAAATATAAATACTACGTACCAATGCATATTATATATTTTTAGAGCACTATTGTGTATTTTAGATATTGAAAGCACTAAGGTGCTTACATCGATAATACACACCAATACACAAAATTTTGATATGCATTGGGGCTTTGAAAATATATATTACACACCAGTGTATATTATATATTTTTGAAACCTAGATACATATTCTATATAATGAAAGCACCGGTGCATATTGCATATGTAAAAACATTGATGCATATATTGCTTTACGCATGCTAATGTCTTGTAACAGTTATGATAATAGTGATGGTAGTGGTATTATTGAAGGGARCGATGCTTTTGTTGTCATTAGGAGCACCAATGTGTAATACTAATTAAAATGCATCAAAGTGKAAATAATTATGAACCACACCGTTGCGTTCAAACAAATACAATGCACCACTATGTTTTAGYGCTGAATTTTTCAATGTTGCAAGTATGTAGATGAAACATCTTGTTTCTTTAAAACAAAATTTCAATTAGTAATTAGAAAATCAGATAATTATATTGATTTTTATATTTTGATTATTGCATTTAGATATAATCATTGCATTAACRTGTTGTATCATTGAAACATGTATAACACTTGATTACACCTCTATTCACTATAACAATGCAAATCATATGTATTTTTAATTAGAAACGTAACATTTTACGACATTCGACAGTGTAATAGAATATGGAATCCATTTTATTATATACGAATAAGAGACCCTTTGACATACAAAATGGGACAACATAAAGGTCCAAGATAATCAAAATGTCAATAAATACTTGTTACAATTATTGACATGCCATCTTCCCCACCCAGGTTACAATTATTGTTATCCTCCCCACCCGGGTTCAATTCCCATAATGACATGAATAAAGCTCATAATGAGTATGTTGTAATGGCTTCGATCCTATATATATTGAAAAGTTGCGTTTGATTCAAAATTGAATAGCAAGACAACTGCTATTTCCAAGGGGAAAACAATTTATTGACATGCCATCATCCAACTGAGACAATATGTCCACATTAAACAAAATGTCTAATTTTCATAGACAAACATTCCAAAATATACAACTTGTAACATTCAATTTATGTGATCATCATTCATTACTTGAATTATTTATGTTGCTCGAGTTGCTTGCATGACTAATTTCTTCATCACTTGTAAGGGATATTGTACTTGGGTTATTTGGATTGTTTTGTTAATTGGATTGATCTTGGCATCGCACTTCTTCCTGTCCATCTACAAACATATAAATAAAGTCTAATGAGTACATCTACATTTATAGTATAATACACAATATTGTGTAAATTAAAAAGTGTACCATAGTAGCAAGTGTTTCATAAACAATGTCAATTTGGTTTAGCTCGGGTGGTTGGGAGGAATGATTTTTATCCTCCCCCCCGAGGTTCAATTCCTACAAGTTTCATGTTAAGCTCTTAACGAGTATATCATTGTAATGGTTTTGATCCCTGTTGTTGACCAACCTTGTGCCTTGAAGATTCTAGGGTTTACCTTGGGTACCATCCTCAAAATGAGGGGAAGTACTAAGGGGTTTACCCCAGGATTTGTAACTTAGAAAAAAAGTGTTTCATAAACAACACACATTCTTTTGAAGCTATGCTTTGTGCCATCTCTCAAGATATATTTTGTTGGCTCCACTCCATACTTTGTTTCCTACGAGTTTTATACACCATGACAAAGCATATATATAATTAAAGGTTTCTTGTTGTTCCATTAATTACAAAATACGGGAAGTAAAAAAACATAGCTGCTTACGAATTTTTCAATTAACACTTGATACTCCAATTTTTTTTCCAAGGAAACCCTCGCAGAAAATCCTCAGAGTACTTTCCCATGATCCATGGATGATAGATGGGGTAAGCCATTGACCCTGATTATGGGGCCAAACCCGGTGGGGACATCGAGTGAGGCCCAACAGTTTCAACAATATAGTTGGTTGGGGACTTGAGCCAAAGACCACATGCATTATAACCACAACACTCATCCACTCGAGCTGACCCATCGGGCTTCTTGATACTTTGACCTATACTCACAACGCATACTAATAAAATGTTTAGATAACTCTTCTTTGTATGTTAGTACTTGTTAGAAACATCCATGGACGATAGTGAATTAATTAAAATATATACATCAAGTAGATGTGAAATCTTTAGGAAAATGCAAGAACTCACAAACTTCATGATCAACTATTTTCTACATTCTCATCCCATCTTATGTGTTGAATGGTTTCATTTTGTTTTCTTATCTACAACAACAAAATAATTGAAAATTAGTATTTCATGCAATAATTAAACTCCTTGTACATAAAATACAAATAAAAAAATCAGTGATACATAAGTTTGATGCACATTATTAGGATGGTTCCTCTTGCAATGCAATTATGCTGATTTCTTTGACCATCTCCTTGTACATTTTTTTAACATCCCTACCATCATGTTTCGGATATCATTTCATTTGTCCTTTGGAATTTTATCAATCTTCCTGAAAAATGAAAATCACAATAAAAACAAGTTATTAATATTTATACGAAATTAAATATATAAAAATGTTAATTTGTTAATTTTTTTGTACTAGTATATGCTTATTATAGAAAAAACATGTTTAGCAATAATACTTTTTAAATGATTTTTTGTTGTTGTTGTACTTTTTCACTATTGCGGACCATTGCTTCGAAAACTCTTGCTATAGTTTATATATAACTTGGTTCTTGAAGTCAATGGGTTGATTTTGGTACTATAAGTGAAAAAACATCTATATGTTCTTTATACTATATCCCTCATAGTTTTATAAAAGTTTTTCCCTTTCGTGCTAACTTCCAACAACACACCAGATGAACTAAGGACCAATTCATCATCATTTACATCCTTCATAATTTTATCTTCATATGACAACCTTTTGTTCCCTCACTATCAGTCCCTGAAAAAACATTCAACAAATGTGAAATCAAAATTTTAAAACATGTTAGCGATTATTGTTAAGAAGTACATTATTAGTAAAAAGTCAAAGAAAAACTTCATATTGATCACCTTTTGATCAAACTAATTCCTCTCTACGCAACGTTTCCATAAAACTTTTACAATATTGTCCTCTCAATTTCTCAACAAGCTTATAGAGTTTTATCAAGTTTTTGCTCTACATGACATGCATTATCCAATACACATCATTTGAAACTACAAATAATTCAAATATATTACATTTATATTAAAACTTTAAAAAAACTTGCCATGTTCTCTTCTTGGAATATGCTTCTATCACATTCGTCGCTATAATTTTTTTTCCTTGGTCTTTTATAAGCCGTCTTCTATCAATAAAAGCTTTACATAATGAAATACATAAATTATGAAGTACATTTTACAAACCAAGTAAACAATTTCAGGCTAAAACTCTTTCTAGGTTAGGTGGTGCATTTAATACAATAATATGCACAAATGCACCTAATACAATGTTACACGTTGATGCATCCTTACTGTATAGTGTGCATCACTAAACTCAAAAATGTTTTTTTCAAAGGAAGTGCCAAATGATGTGCTTTGCAAAAACAAAAACACTCATGCATGTTTACTATATAGTATGTGGCACGAAATGTGAAAGTGTTTAGATAAAAAAACAATTTTTTACAGTGACAAGGCTTGGAATCCAATGTAATGAGTGGTCCCAATCCAGTAAATACCCAAAGACTCATATACAAATACACAAAGACAATAAATATCCATTGCCTAAAAATCTAGAGTTATTGGCAATGGATATTTATTCTCTTTGTGTATTTAGATGGACACCGTTATCTAGCCTAGACAACTAGTGGTACAAGTTAATCCAAGAAATGACACACTTCTAACATAAAACATGTTCCCCAAGCTACTACAAGGCAAGTACTAAAACCATATAACATTATGAAGTTCCATTAGATAATCGCTAGGTGTTAACCACTTTACGATGATCTAAGAAGTTATATCATCATGTCCAAATAAATATTGATACATGGAATGTCAAATGAAGCAATTTGGAACCATACCATACCATACCACAATGCATTTGTCATATGAGGAGGGGAAATGGAACTGAGCTAGCATGATCATACATTTGGTGGAGATTAATAGAAACTCTGTCTCGATCTGGCGATGATGAGCATGGCACCTCATGCAAGCGAAAACATAATTTTTTTTTTAGGAAGAAAGGTATGGTTATAAAAAATTATTTAAGTCTTATGTAATTGGTTGTTCAAAAAGTTTATTGGAATTTGAGTTTTGGGAAAACATATTTCCTCTTTTTGCATTAGAATATTATATCTCTTAAAAACCATTAGAACATCCTTACAATTTGCCTAAATCTCTGTTCAAACCGCAATGATTTTAGAGAATTGCTTGATTGCTTTTGAAACCCATGAAGGGAATATTTCTTGAACCTCATGGAGGTATGCTAAGTATTGATAAGAACCATTGGATAGTCTCATTACTTCATGTAAAAAGGTTGTTATTATATTCATCGTACAATTTATATTTCTCGTTTAAGTTTAGAAGTTCTATTTAGATATAGCCTAAGGATTGTCCTCCTAGAATTACGTTACCTTTACCATGGTTAGAGACTATTGGCTAGATTAACAAGTGAGACAGCCACGCAATGGCTAGTCCATGCCTTAATAAAGTGTAAATACAAAGAACCAAGGCTCACACAATAAATTTCAAAACAACGTTCCACTTCGGCAAAGAACACAAAAACAACGTTGTCATAACAATTTTCCAAACAACGTAAAGAACTGGTGGGACCGACCGTTCACGGTTCCTGGCCACAGATCAACCAACGATCCAAAACCAAATGCAAATGGTATGTGGGACTCTCCTTCGCACAACGACCCTCCTCCTCCTTGCAGGCCAAGTGGAAAGGGGAGAGTTATTTTGATTCCCATTTCTGATGGCACTGAATCACCATCTGCGTTTACCAAAGCAAATGTGGCTCCCAGGATGGACCAAACTATTGTTCCCAATGTGCCTTGAGAGGAATGCCCTCCAAAAGTTAATTATATTAATAGTCTAATTGTGCCAGAGCGGTCAGAGCTTGTTCTTTTAATGTGGGATGGCTAGAGTTGTCCACCAGTCTAATTCACTAATACAAGGTAGCGTGACTAAGCCAGAGAGCTTGTTCTTCTTTTGCATTTCTACGCTGAGGCGAAAACACTTGTAGAGAAATTTGCGTTGCAGTTTGCAGAGAAAGCTGCGTTTCCATTTGGAAAGAAAAGTCAGTCTCTTGTCATGGTGAACATTCAAGCTTGTCGTGGTGAGCATTACCTACTCTAGTTATCGGTTTACCTTTCTTAAAGGGCGTCTTGGCCTAGTTTTATCTTTACCTATGGGGAGACTCCTAACTCCTGCTACTCCATAGAATATGGGGGGACTCCTAGCTCCCGCTACTCCATAGAACTTGGGCCTGGAGGAAGTATTCTGGGGCTCTTTCCTGTAGCCAAGCAAGGCTGGGCGTCTCTACTCACGACTTCCTGTGTCGGTTTAGACGCTTATACTCGAATAATGAAAACCAACAGAAACAACACGCTTCATCATGCGCACAAAGTAGCAGGCCAGGCTAGGCCATGTCATGGATGGTTGGTGCGAAATTACTTAAAAAATATTGGGTCCACAACTCAGTATTTCATTATTCAACTATTAGAAACATACATTGTTGCCTGGCTTTATTTTCCTTGTATTTGTATTGAGGTGCATGGAGTAGGTCATGGGAGGTGAATATAGCAAACTGATGGTCCAAAGTTTGTAATCATTCTTGAAGGATAATGGTTGGGTCATATGTAATATCCCTAAGGCCGAACCCAATTGTAAATGTAAATGCAAATGTACTTAAGCTGGTGAGTTGTATGACACCATTTTGTATGCACATTTCATGGTATAGTGCGCGCATGTACTGCGTAGTAAAATGAGGAAGTGTGCACATTTCAGGATACCACACGTAGAAACTTAAGTGCGCACAATATTGAGGCTAGGGAGCCTTTGTGTATATGTTGTGTTTTATAGGCTGGTGAGCCAATTATTATAAGCTAGGATGCTTATGTTTTGATTAGGCCGGAGAGCCTAGATGTTAAAGGCTAGTGTGCCTATTTTTGTACATGTCTAATATTTAATATAAAATACATTGTTGCGCGCAGATCGACCACGATAAAAGAGATGGGGGACTAAACTCCACTAGTTGGGAAAGGGTGGGGCCTAAAAGTTAAGGAAAAGGGCTAAGCTAGGGAGCTTAAGCCAAAAAGGAAAATTATATTAATATTTCTTAAATCATAAAGTATGGATAACTATTTTATCCTAAGTTCTAAAGTTGGGGACAAGTGGGCCAAAGTAGCTCCCAACATGACAAGTGTCAAGTTGGGGACATGCATACATATTGTTGGGACTTAGTTCATTTCCTATCATCTTTTCCATCATTCCATCCATCATCCAACCATGATTTGATGACCATTTCACTCACATAGTCAGTTATCTTTCATACATTCCTATCACTGTACCTGAACCTGTATCCATAGCCATTTTTGTGTTGGTGTATCTGGTTAGCTTGGGAGCTGGACTGAAGAAGCAGGTTGTCATGCTCGTGGGATATTGAAGAGGCGGGTTTTCAGGCCCATGAGCGATTCTCTGGGTGAGAGAATTGTTGGGGATTGATTCTTGAAGGTGCTGAATTGCAGCTACAGTGCTCTGAGACTTCCTGTCCGGCCTGTTGCTGAAGCCCGGAAAGGAAGTGGGGCAGCCGAAGGACTGTTGAGTAGAGAAGGGGCACACTTCCTGGGTGGGATAGGTATGTGGGGAATGATGGACTGTAGGTTGTTAGTTAAGTGAGCACATGAGACAAAGTCTTTCCCGTTGTCCATGAGCCATTAGCCTGGTTAGGAATCCCTTTACCCGGGTGGAGTTTAGTCCCAGCTCGGGGGTGACTCACTGTTGAGAGTGATGAACAATGTGGTCTAAGGCTGGGAGGTTCGTGGAAGGTGTTCACACAGTTCGTGATATTCTTACAAAGATAAGTGTCCATTGTGTGATAAATTTACATGTTGCATTGTTATTTACGTGCTTATTTTTATGGGTTTCTCCTATGTATGATTTTAACTATCTGTATGTTTATGGGTATTTCCCGTATATGTTGCATGTCCGTGTTTAATTTTATTTCAGCATGAATTCATGCATTTACGTAAAGTATTTGTCTATTACATTATATATATATATATATATGTTTCCGCAAGAGCTTTGTGTGTATATAATTTAATTGCATGCAGTTCGAAAAATTTATGTGGCATAGCTTAGTATGATGCTGGGTTTGTTACAATATGTTCCGCAAAGAGAACATAAGTGTTCTCTGGCATAGCGTGGACCGGCATGGCTGGCCAGGGACGTTACATCATATCTCACTGACCAGTTTCAGTTTCAATACGTTGTGCATGCCAAGGTATTACCTGAGTGCTTCTCTCCCTTTCTAGCTCTGCATGCTCGACTTACCTGCTTGATAACCTTGAGCTAGAAGGCCAACACCATTCAACATGAATCATGTGTTGTGTAATTTCATGGTCTCGGGTTCGATCTCGAACAGGATAACTAGAAAAAAGAAATTATTGCTAGATTCGTGCTCGGGCTGTTTGGCTCTAAAATGAAGTTCGACATGGGATCTAGTCATTCTAATGCTTCAAGCATCACAACCTCAACTCTAAATTCAATATTATAGATTTCAGATAGAAAATTATAATGGTATCGAAAAAATTGTAGCAGTGCGGGTTTGAATGGATGTTTGTTAAAGTTGGATACGAATTCTCTGGACGCGTCGTGCATATCTTTGGCTCGCAGGTAGGTATGTAATTTCTCCATCATGCCAGCGCTGTGCTCCATCAACGAGATGGATCCTCCACAGATCTATTGTGATCAGAGTTACACTGCGTTTCCATGTACAAGCGGGAAGAGCTACCATGGGCACGAGCCTCTCTAGTTAATTTGGTGCATAACTGATCATTCAACTAACAACATCTCCTAATCTCATCTGTAATGGCGAAAGAGGCCAAGCCTGACTCTTAGATTGAATGCAGGAATTACAATTATGGAGTGGCGGGGCAAAACATTGGCTTCGATGGGTTGAACAACCCAGAGAAGGTGGGGAGGGATGCCACCATCGCGCTCAAGACAACTGTGTAGTTCTAGATGTAGAACAACAACTACCACTCTGCCATAACCTCCAGGCAGGGCTTCAGTGCCACAATCAAAGCCATCAACAACGGGGAATGCAATCGTGGAAACAATGGCCAAGTGAGGAGAAAATACTATAGCTACAAGAGAGGTTAGAAGCATAATTGTTCTGGCAGGTAATTCTCAAACTCTGATTTTTTTTCAATTTTCATCATCTTTAGTGATCAATGGATCATTGTTGTTATAGCCCATCCCTCTGGGATGAATGTAATCAACCAGGTGCAAAGATAAGGGATGGCCAGGGGGTAAAGAGATGGAAAGGTCGTGAGCCAAGTGCAAGCCATGCGGTGAAAATATGGCAAGGTGACAGTGGTAAGGAAGATAAGTTGTCAGAGCAGTGTTCAGATCCGACCAAACAACCATTGAGAAATTAACTTTTTTTAATTTATTTTTTAATGCTAAAAATCCCCAAAAAATATTCTGATACACCAGGGAAATAATATCACATCAGTGAGCTCTCAACCAATAAAAAATTAGATTTATAATTTTTAATAAATACTAAAATAAATTTATTTAAAATAAATAAATATTTTTTTAAAAATAAAGATAATAAAATATTCTAATGTAAATTTGATTTAATAATAAGAAATTGGAACGAAACTTAGGTGATCTTACAAATTAGGATCCAAAACATACCAAATATTATAACAAATTGCAACAAATTGCACCAGTTAATAGGTGGTCAACAATAGTTGACCGCCAAGCCGAAAGCTATAGTCCCTAGCGAAGGCAAGGACTAATAGCCAAGGCAAGGACTAATAGCCAAGGCAGGGACTAATAATAAGATGTATTTTAGTGAAAACTTCCATGTAGATTCTCTTTCAACTTTTGAATAATTACTTGTATGTCGTGTATGAAAGTGGATAGGCTAGGGATGTAGACCTTGTGAATTATGCATTGTAGATAAACTATCTTTTATCAAATTATAATTATAAAGTATGATTAACTGTTTTTATCAAATTATAATTAGAAAGTATAATTAATTGTAATTCATGGATTATAGGACATGTCTTGCATTGCTTGATAGGCTATTATATTTCTTGCATATATCATTAGAATAAATATTGTTTGCATCTATTTTCAATAAGTAATGTGCATGAAGAGAGGTTAACATGTAGAAGATTTAATTTTTAAGGCATATTGGAAGAAGGGATCTATTACAACAATTGATTTCAGACCTATACTCATAGATTTAGAAGTTTAAACAACCTTGTTTGGGAAATGGTTTATTATCTTGTTGGAATACAAGGAAAATAGAGGTCAAATTTTATATTGCCTTCAAGGTGGAATTGTTTTACGAAATTATTCAGCTAGTGTATCATCAATTATAAGCTCTTTTGTTGTTGAGGTAGATTTATATTCATGTATTGAAATAGTATTATTAAGTATAATGGAATTATGTGAAGTTAGGGATTATATCACGTTCTAGATTACTTTGTTGTAAGAATTAAGTAACATTTCCCTTAAGAATCATTTGGATAATGTAAATACACACACAACCACACTTAATCAATTATTTACCCTTGAAGAATATTGAGAGCACTTGGTTCCTCACACGTCAATTCTTATATTGCAAAATAAACATAGTCTCAATTTATAGAATAGCTTTGTTTAGTTGTATTAGTGTATAATAGGGTACTACATATGGTATCATATCTAGGTTTGACACACTAGGGCCTATGGAGCTGCATTCACTATAGATTGTGAATATATTTATCTTAATTACCTTTGAGCTAACCAAGATCTAAACCTTTGTTCTCATACATATTAGAGAAAGTTGCGATGGATAAGAGAAGAGGAAGAGGTAGAGATAGGGAAACAAGAGGTCATTATACACGACCCCAAGCCCAAATTACACCACAAACTTCTCCATAAAGAGAGGGGGATCAAAACAATATACCTACTGGTGAATTAAGGACCCTAATGCATTCATTCCAAAGAATGACAGATGTAGTGACAAGCTGACAAAATAGAGAAGCTAGTGGTAATTTAGTTCTAGGTGAGGGATCAACAGATCTACTTGAAGGTAACCCATACAGAGAATTAGAAAAGGTATTTTTTCTTGAGTTTTTGGGTAACACTAATGGAGAGATGGCTAAATCATGGTTGGAGAGAATGACCATGTTACATGAATATACTACTAATCACAGAGCACAGATGGTGATCTTGCAACTTAAGGGAAACACCTTATTTCCACAACTTGGGTTAGATATTTATGAGGTAACTTTGGAATTAATTGAGGAATAGTTCTAAGAATGTTACATCTCAGAAGAATTCATAGAAAGACAATTGCATGGGTTTACTACACTAAGGCAAGTGGGTAGAATTGTGTAGAGTATGAAGCTAGATTCATGGATCTTTTGAGATATGCCCCTCCCTTGAATACAAAAAAGTTAAAAGTAAATAAATTTGTATATGGATTGAACCCCTATATTAAAGTAATTTTTTGTATATTGATGCCTCACACCTTGTATGAGGTTGTTCAGAGAGAAAAAATTGTTGAGGAGGAGGCTTTGAATGGAGATCAACACAAATCACTTAGACCATTGATCACTAGAGGGCCTACATAGTTCAAGTTAGTTAGTGGTGGTTCTAGATCAATTTAAGGACAAAGAGAGGCATCAAGAATGTATGGTTTGGGAATTTAGAGACAATTGATAGTGAAATAGGGACCACCTTTTAATCCCCATATGCAATATGCAGGTGCACCTTGACAACATACATAACAATGCAGTGTATCTACTTTTACTCAAACAAAGACACAAGGACAACCTAAATAAGGGGTATGTTGGATGCGTGGAGAAGGACCTCATCTTCAGAGAGTTTGTTCGCAGAGGTACAAAGGGGATATACATGAATAGAGTAAGACAATATTGGGAAATATGGATAGAGCACATAGGATTCATTTTGCGATGAACAATCGCCAAGCAAAACATTAGCCTATGGTCTTAAAGACCACAAGTAAAATAAATGGAATTACTTTTTATTTATTAATTGGTCTGGAATCTACTGAAATTTTTATTTCTCTAAATGCATTATCTAGATGTGGTTTAATGACAAGCAGGAAAATGGATTTCAACTTAGTTGGAATGGCTTTAGATATTAAACAAGGGGTAGGATAATTGTTAAAAGATTGTGAACTTGATTTAGGGGTGTGTGTTACTCATGTACCTTTATATACTATTATTTTGGGAGCATATGATATAATCCTTGGTATGGATTGGTTGGAAGCCCATGAAGCAATTTTAGATTGTAAATGCAAGATGATTCATTTTATAGATGACTCATGGAAAAATAGAATCTTGGTAGGAACCAAAACAATAGTATTTCTAAGATTCATTTTAGTCTTATAGCTGAAAAGGAGTCTTAGAAAAGGTGGTTGAATGTATGCAATAATGGCTATGAACAAGAACAAAAATCTAATGGATAAAGAAAAACGACTCGTATTATTTATATTTCCCGATGTATTTCCTAAAGAATTTTTTGGACTACCACCTAAGTGTAAGTTGGACTTCACTATTTAAATCAAACCAAGAACACAACCTATCTCCAAGGCTCTGTATCATATGCCTACTCTAGAATAGTAGAGTTACAGATGCAACTTCAAGAGCTTTTGGATTTAGGGTTGATCCAACCGAATACATCACTTTGGGGAACAACAATAATTTTTGTATGAAAGGAAGATGGACCATGGAGGCCTTTCATTGATTACAGATAGTTGAGCAAAACTACTATTAGAAACCAATACCCCTCACCTTGGATTAATTGTGTCTTTGATCAAATGAAAGGAGCCACAATATGATCTAAAATTGGTTTATGATTTGGATAACAATAGTTGAGAATTAAGGAAGAAGATATTCCAAAAGAAAACATTTATAATGTGGTTTGGACATTAAGAATTTGTGGTAGTACCCTTTAGGTTGACCAATGACCCAACAATATTTATGAGTTTGATGAATGGAGAATTCTGAATATATTAGGATAAGTTTGTGCAAGTATTTTTAGATGGTGTTCTTATATTCTCAAATATGGAAAATGAGGAACATTTAAGATTTGTATTGTAGTGTCTTAGAGAGCATAAGTTATATGCCAAAATTTCCAAGTGTTCATTCTTCCAATCCAATATTCATTATAAGGGACATATTACTTCAGGAGAAGGAATTGCAATGATCCAACAAATATATAGGTTATTTTGGAGTGGCCAACACCTACAAATGTACACAAAGTATGAAGTTTTATGATACTAGCCAGATATTCTAGAAGAGTTTTAGAAGGCTTCTAAAAAATATCTAACCCCATTACACAATTACAAAAGAAAAATAAAAAAATTGTATGGATAGAAGAGTGTGAACAAGCCTTCAACAAGCTTAAACAACTATTGACAACAACTCCAATCTTGAAGGTGCTTGATATGGAACAAGATTTTCTAGTATGTATAGATGTTTCCAAGCAAGAACTAGGTGCAATATTGATGCAAGATGATAGAGTGATTGCTTAGGCTTCTAGGAATATTAGACCACATGAAGATAATTATGTTACATGTGATTTATAACTCGCTATAGTGGTGCATGCATTAAGAATTTGAAGAGATCACTTGATAGGCTAAACATTTCAACTTAAGACTAATCTTTATGGTCTTCAATATATTTTCACACAATATAAATTGAATGCTTGACAACGACGATGATCCGAACTTTTAAGTGAATATGATTTTGACATATCTTATACTAAGGAAACTTTGAACAAGGTGGCTGACACCTTAAGTCACAGGCCTTGTATATTTTTAATCTTACCATGGAAGACTAATCTCAAAGAACAAATAATGGATTTACAACAATGTGATAAATGGTAAAAAAGTAAAAATGGCATTAAAAGATAATAGAACAAAAGTCCTTAAGTATGAGGGATATACCTTAGACAAAGATGGTTTATTAAGATTTCATAAAATAACTTTTGTACATGTTGAGACCTCAACAACTCCCCTTCAATTCTTAAAAAAAATAAAGGTGCCCTCATTAAAATTTTGGAAAACACTGCTTTCATTTGCTTTTGATTTAGTCTTGCTTGATTTCAAAGGATGGTTTGATAATTCTCCTTTCTTTGATTGGTTGGTTTTGTGTGATTCTTATAATTGATTCTTTTGGGTTTATCTTCATGAGATGAAGATTTTGTGACGTAATGTTGTCAAAATAAAATCATTAAGGAAATCTCATCCATTATCTAGATTAATGATTATAATTTTGATGATGTGATTTTTGCGCCATGCAAACCTGTGTTTTATCGCATTTTCCTCACATAAGTAATGACTGCGCCTTTTGAGTCTTTTGCTCCCTGCTTATTTAACATCCCTTGCATGTTCATTTGAACTTATTCAAGTTGATTCCATGCCTCGATTTGTATAAATTGAATTATCATAATGTTTCGACAATTTCAATCTTCAATACATTAATGCATTAATCGAGCACTTTAGCGAATTGAAATAATTCAATTAAAAATCAAATTTCAAGATATTTCATCAATGCATTAGAAAAGTACAAGTTAAAGAGTGAAAGTGAGTTGATAATTTTATTTCTCATAAAGCATTATTTTTTGCGAGTCTTGAGCTTTTGGTTAAAATTATGCATTTTTTTAGGAATCTACCATGGTTTCACTATGAGGCCATCCCAGTGTAGAGGTTCAGTTGGAGCCTCATGATATCTACGATTACAGTCGGTAAAGAATGCTAAAGATCGTCGGTTCAAAAAGCAAGGAAATCGGGTGCAAGATTTATACATTACAAAGGAGATTACACCGAATCGTATTACCTATAAGATGGTTCCACCTGATCACTCGGTGAGTTATCACCAGCTCACTAGTATAAATATTAAATTGCGGCAAAGAAAAATTTGCATTATCATCGAAAATCTGCCAAGTTTACCCAACGTCCTCGACGTCACCATTATGATGTGGATCAAAAGGGATGAACCTGAAAAGTCAATATAGATTCAATAAAGTTAAATCAATAGTGGCACCATGTGTGCATCTACTCAACAAAAGGTTAAAATATCTACTGCCATAATCTGTTGTCGTAAATATTTAAGATTGGTATGGGTCACAAAATTAGCTTTCCCTTAAAACAATTACCACATATACATGAAGAAATGGAGCCTCATTGCACAAGATTCGATATAACAATTCCAAGTTTTCACCTGCCGCAAGGTTAAAGGACTCAACAAATCGCTATCATTCACTATAAGATCAAGAAGCGGTTTCACCATATGGAGATAAAAGACTTATTTACCCATTGAATCAAGGAAGACATAAAGCTTTTTGATTACCTTCCCGTCATTTTACTTTACTTTTTACTTTTATTTTATTTAAGATTTTAGTTTGTTTACTTCAGTTTAAGATTTATTATATTAAATTTTAATTTTAATATTATTTTATTTTGATTAAATCAGATCTAGTTTTATTTATATTCACAATTCATATTTGATTTGAATATTTAAATATAGTTGATTGTTTGGATTGTAGTTTGTAAATGGAATATTTGAGACCCAAGATCAAGGAGGAAAACAAACTCGCATGGTTATAAAAGAAGCATGAGCACACACTTTAAAGGAAGGGCTTGAAGGGGGGCTTGGCATAAGAAGAGACTTCTGCCATCACTGCCTTGTAGTGGTTTTTTGTTTTTATTTTGGTCATTATTGTAGTAGAGGCATATAAAGGGGTTATCAGTAAAATTTTGGAGGAAGAAATTACTGAATTTTTCTTTATTTTCAATAAATATTAGGTTTTTTGGTTTTTTGAAGGAATTGAATAGCCATGAATTGACTATTATGTTAAGTATTTCGGAGTTTTTGGAACATAAATTTTTGTATGACAATATGTAAAGAAAATTATATTTATAATATAATTTTGAGCAAATTTTCTTTTGGGAAAAAGAAGAGACTTCTGCCATCACAATTTCTCTCTTGAAATCATTTATATATTGGGTTAGAAATCAATAATCAAACCTTGTGCACTATTGTCAAGTCTAGAGGATCTGGTGGAAGACTCTGAGGTCTATTAGTTGTATTCAAATTTGATACTATTATCTTGTTTGAGTATAATGAAAGACGCTCCACTTTATTGACAAATTCTATTCCAAATATGTATGAGTTTAATGATTGAGATTTCTGTGGTGAGAGTTTTCTTCAGGCTGGTTTTCTGTGGTGAGTTTGTATATTGTGTACTATTGTTATTTATGCAAAATTATGTTTATTTAAAATTCATGGTAAGCTATCTCTCATAGTTGGTTTGAATTTGTTAATTAGCCATTGAATGTGAATATGCATATTTGTGATTTCTTGGCAAATGTTTACTAAGTTGATTACTGATACATATTTGTTGTAATTGTTGCATGGTTATGTGAACTATTTCCGTAGTTTGACAACTTATCTTTATCTCATGTTCAATTTCTGTTAATCCTGCATGTTGAGCGTGAGTATGCACATTTGTGCTTTTCTCGGTAGCTATTTAATGAGTAAAGGCCGATGTGTATTTGTTTTAATTGTTATCAGGTTATATGAACTACTTCTATATCTTCATAGCTTAATTTTATCTCATGCTCAATTTATGTTATTCTCCTTGCTCCTAATTGGGATACTATGAACTACTTCTATATCTCAATTAAGATAGTATAGACTCAAAATAGATATAGATTAGATCCTTTTGTTTTCTGCATGATAGCTTAGAACTGTATTTAGGATTCAGAAGAGCTTCAAGTAAAGTCTCATTTCAAGGAGCAAATTCCCCTTAGTGACAATCGAGCCCACATATCAGTGAGGATTGCCATCCCAAACGAGTATATGCCTAATTGGAGCCTTGATCGACCAATTTCTCCACGTTGAGTGCTAGAAAATTTTCTAGGCATCAACATTTTGGCACTAGAAGGAGGGCCAGATTGACACATTGATCTTGTGGAGCTATTCACTTTAATGTTTTTTTTTATATTTTTAATATCTCCTTTCCAAACTCCTATTTGGAGATGTGTTTCTGGACGAGTATCATGTAACACTCCATTAAATATAATTAAACTCTTGTCGAAAACTAAGTTTGATGGTGAGAGTGAAACTACTGCATCTGAACATGCTTTTCAATTTATTCAAAATTGTATTTCTCGTAATATTCTTCACGAAGGTGTCATGTGTAAGTTATTCACTCTAACTTTCAAAGACCAAGTTAATAATTGGTGTGAAACATTGCCGGTCACATCTATTAATATATTGGAACAATTTATAGATGAGTTTCTATTTGCTTTTAAGAATTTTGATTATGATAACTTATGCGATGAATTGAACTATCTTAGGATGAAACCAAATGAATCATTAGACAATTTTTCTGCAAGGTTTATACATCTTTACTGTCGATTTCCTTTAAATGAAATGCCTTCTATTAGTGAGTGGTTTCAACATCTTATTTCTCTTTCCGATGAACAAGATCAACTAACCATTAATCAATTCGAATCATGCATTAATACTCATTCACAGGTTGATTTATAATTACATGATGATGCAGGGTCATCAAAGGAAATTCATGATTCTGACCTTAAGAGGATCAAACCACTTACTAAAGGGGGTTGGTTCTCTTAATTTTCATTTTAATTGTAATAATTAGTTCGAGGAGTCTCTAGAAGGCATCTAGATCGAACTTGGTTGTGATAGGTGTGTTATGTTCCTGATTTTTAGAACATAGTGAGTGATTTTGGGATTTGTTGAGATTTGATTGGGATCTGGTTGTTAGATCCATACTAGAGCTCATTGAGCTATATCAATTGTGTAGTTGTTCCGAATTAGTTGTTCGAGAGAGTGAGGATTTTTCTATGTGTGAAATTATAGAATTGTAGAACCCTAAGAAAATTATGGTCCCGAGTTCTAAATATTAAGAATTATTGAGTTTGATCTCCACAATTTCTATCTTGTGGCTTCTTATAACCAAATTTAGTGAACAAATTGTTGTCCATGTGATTTTGTGTGGAGACTAGATAACCAGGAATACTCTCCAATCACGCTGGTTGTGTCGATTTGTTGCAGAGAAGGTTTGATTGATGATTATCGATCGTTGATCACATACAGATCAATGAGCTCCATTATATCACCAGTTGAACAGGGAGATCAAGCCCACATCATTGGATCAAAAGAAGGAGGAGATCTACAATGGGAAACTTTTTCATGTTTTGGAGTTTCCAGAACATTAATTGTAAAGTCGATTTTTGAATTAACCTGGAGCATTGATTGGTCGGGTTACGTGTCAGTCCTAGGTTTTTTCGCATTCCATTGAATCGTTAACAAACCACTTTGTTGGTGTTGCGAAACAATGAGTATTGTTCATCCCATCGTTTAATTAAGACATCATCGTTGATTCACAAGTGGGCACAGAATAAGTTTAGCGCCATTTGTTTAAGATTTTGGTCATAATGCCCAATTACATGAGAGAATGGGCCATATGGATAAAGTATCAGTGCTAATAATCTATTAAGCGCATAGATATGAGCCATAAGTCATATGTCACAGGGTAAGCTCAAGGCTTAGAACCTACGAAGGCCTAAAGTCTGTTTTGTTTGGGAATTGGTCCAACTAAGCTATCAAGTGCTATTAGAGCCTCTTGAGTATTGTCTTCAATAATCATGTCACCTAGAAGAGGTAGGCCATGAGTGGGAGTAGTTGCAGAGTTGCATAATGAACTAAGGAGAGTTCAGGGTAGGATGGAATCCATGGAAGCAACTTAGAGGAGAGAACTTGACACAAAATATGTTAGTGAGGCTGAAGACACAAAATCTAGTGAAGAAGGAGAAGCCCCAGGAGGTGAAACAACTGAGGAATTGTTGTTAAGGATTGTCACAAAGGTAGGAGCCAATCCTAAAATGGAAGTTACAATGTATGAGGGGAACTTGAATGTTGAATAATTGCTTGATTAGATCAATGCAATGGACACATATTTTGATTATGAGGACATAGATGAAGAGAATAAAGTCAAGCACGATGTAATTAAGCTGAAAGGACATGCAACCTTATGGTGGGATGAGTTACAAGCTGAAAGAAGAAGGAAAGGAAAAACCAAGATTAAGAGTTTGGGATATGATGGTAGCCAAGTTTAAGGCTAAATTCATGCCAAAGGAATATCAACTGAATTTGTTCAGGAAATTACAGAATTTGAGACAAAAATTATGTCAGTGAAGGAGTACACTGAAGAGTTCTACAGACTAAAAATCAGAATGTCATGTAGAAGATGATGCTGAAAAAGTTGCAAAGTATATCAATGGAGTAAGGTATGAATTCCAGGATGAAATTAGTCTACTAACTTTGAGGACCGTGGAAGATTCTTATCAAGAAGCCTTGAAAGCAGAAGAGAAATTGGTCAGGAAACAGAGTCAAAGAGGCAGAGGAAGAATCCCATCCATAGGAAAATGATCATCCWGAGGGAGATTTCAGAATACTAAAGAAGAAGCAATCAACTCTAGTAACCAATCACCAAGAGAAGGAGAATCTAGGGGAAGGAGATTCTTCTCCAGAGGCAGAGGTAGAGGTAGAGGTAGAGAGATAAGGCGCTATACCTYTGGAAAAATAGGGCAAATGTCTTGGGATTGTYCTAAAAACAAATCAACAAACCCAAGAGGATCTCACATTGCAGAAGCTCAAGGAAATGTAGCAGGACCAAAAGTAAAAGAGGAGACTCATGAGATTGGAGAAACACTCATGCCGAAGAGAATTTTAATAAAGAAAAAAAAAGAAATCCATGAACCAATACAGAGGAAGAACTTGTTCATAACCACATGCAAATCAAAAGGAAAGGTATGCAAAGTGGTCATTGATAGTGGCAATACAGATAATTTGGTTTCTTAAGAAATGATGGACAAATTAGGACTACAAAAAGTGGCACATTCTACTCCATACAAGGTGTCTTGGTTGCAGAAAGGACATCAAATTTTGGTAAGTGAACAATACAAAGTAGAAATTCAAATTGGTTGTTATAAGGATGTAATTTTGTGTGATGTTATGCCCATGGATGTTTGTCATATTTTTTTGGGGATACCATGACAATATGATAGGAAAGAAATGCATGATGGAAGAAAGAATACATACACCCTTGAGAAGAATGGGCATAAACATGTGTTTCTACCACGGAAAAATGAAGGAACTAAAGAGGAAGCTGGTCCAAGTGTCCTGCTCATGACTAGGAAGGAGCTCTTTCATAAAATCAAGAAGGAAGAGGAGGTACATTTTGTTGTTATTGGTAAGCCCAGAGTAATTCTCACCAGCACCACTATAAATGATTTACCTATTGAAGTTCATACATTGTTAGATGAATTTGCTAATATAGTAGTTGATGAATTGCATGATACTTTGCGTCCTACTAGAAGCATTAATCATCATATTGATCTAATTCCAAGAGCTAGTTTTCCAAACAAATATGCATATAGGTTGACTCCAAGGGAAAATGAAGAAATCAAAAAGCAAGTCCAGGAGTTGTTGGACAAAGGTTTTGTCAAGGAGATTTTAAGTTCTTCTGCAATACCTACTGTGTTAAGTCCAAAGAAGGATGGTGGTTGAAGGATGTGTATGAACTCTAGAGCAATCAACAAAATAACAATCAGGTACATATTTCCCTTGCCTAGAATGGATGATTTAATGGATTGTTTAAGTGGAGCAAATTATTTTTCCAAGATAGACTTAAAGAGTGGTTATCATCAGATAAGGATGAGGGAGTGAGATGAGTGGAAGACAACCTTCAAGACAAATGAGGGATTGTATGAATGGCTTGTCCTGCCTTTTGGCTTGACAAATGCTCCCAACACATTCATGAGGTTAATGAATGAGGTGATCAAGGATTTTATTGGAAAATTTGTAATTGTTTATTTATCTGACATTCTTGTTTACAACATAACTAAAGAGGAACATTTGAGATGTTTGAATTTGGTGTTGAAGAGATTGCAACAGGAGAAGCTTTTAATAAATCCGAAGAAGTGTTCCTTTATGAGGACATAATTGGTTTACTTGGGATTTGTGTTTTCTCAAGAAGGATTGAAGATGGATCCAGAGAAGGTAAGAGCTATAAAATAATGGTCTTCTCAAAAGTTTTTTTTTTGAGGTAAGAAGCTTTCATGGATTGGCAAGTTTCTACATAAAATTTATTCAAAATTTCATTAGTATTTGTGCTCCTATAGTAGATATTATAAGGAAGGAACATTAATCTTTTAATTGGACAAGAGAAGCTGAAAAGGGATTTAGACTGTTAAAGGAGAAGATTATAGAGCAACCGGCTTTGATTTTGCTAGACTTTCAAAATACTTTTCAAGTTAGACGTGATGCATGTGGGGTAGCAATTGGTGATGTCCCGAGTCAAGAAGATAAACCTATTTCCTATTTTAGTGAGAAGTTGAATGATTCCAAGAAGAAATATTCAACTTATGACAAATATTTTTATGCAGTGATATAGGCCCTGAAGAAGTGCGGGCATTACCTTATAACTATAGAATAATCTTATATTCTGATAGCCATGCCTTGCAATTTATAACCAAGTAGGATAAATTGAATAAAAAACATGCTAAATGGGTATAATTCATGAAGAATTTTACTGTTGTTATCAAACATATTAGTGGGAATGCTAACAAGGTTGTATATGCTTTGAGCAAGAGATGTTTAATTTTGCAAGAATTTCAAGTAAGTACGTAGGGATCTGAGCATCTCAAAGAGATGTATAGAGAAGATATAGACTTTAAAGCAGCCTATGAAGCATGTGAAAATCCAGTGATGGGAGATAGGAGTCCTTGGATGGAATACATGATACAGGAGGGATTGTTGTTCAAAGGCAGTCAACTATGCATTCCAAAATGCTCAATAAGGGACAACCTCCTGAAAGAAAAACATGGTGGATGATTAACTGGCCATTTTGGCCACAACAAGATGTTTTCCCAATTAAATTATTCTTATTTTTGGCTAGGTATGAGGTCTAATGTGAAGAGACTTGTTGAAAAATGCAGAATTTGTCAGTATGCCAAAGGAAAGCAGCAAAATGCAGGTTTGTATAAGCCATTGACTATATTAGACAGACCATGGGATTCTATAAGAATGGAATTTTTTTTAGGATTACCTAGAGCACAAAGGGGAAGTGATTCATTTTTTTGGTTGTTGGTTGATCCAGAATGGTTCCAGGAGCCAAAATGGGTCCAGGAAGGCCTAAAAATAAAAGTGCTCAGAATCACTTCAAAACAGACGTGTGCATAGGCCTTGTCGTTACAAGCCCAACACAACTTGAACGCGCTGAAACAGACGTCGTATGCAAAGATATCATCGTCTGTTTGTTTTGCCAAACACACAAAATTTGATGACTGTACAGTGCTGACGTGGCAGATGAATGTACAGGTCGTATGACCGTACAGGTGATGTGGCAATGATGCTGACTGGACTGAAAGGATGACAGGGAAGACACGTAGGCTGGCAGGTGGATGAATTGTTGGTTGACACATGTCCTTTAGCTGGGTGAATGTGATGGTCCCATGTGGAACCCCTCCATTGGTCGGATGTTGCAAAATGGTATGGACTCTCGGGGAGTCGAATTCGTGACCTCCAGTCCGGGCGGAAAGGTTTGGCAGGGCCGGGCTACCAACCTGCCCACACATTGTTTCTTAACCATATGTCTGTTCAAAATGATTTGAATTTACATCAATGTAATTTGGGGGCGGTAAAGGGTTGGGGCCTAGCCCGAGCCCCGACACACTTTCCATAGAACCTATACCATATGTCCTTACTGTATACCTTCGACGCGGTGTTTATATGGGAATAGCCACCGACGCTTATAATATGACCTCACCCACGGGACCACTCCATATATCGTTTGCACGAATGTATGTGGATAATGCCCGGTCAGTCAGGCTAGCCTGTCGACCAAGGCGCTAGGAACCAGGGTTTGGAAATTGGGGGTCTAACCACCAAATCGAGCGCATGGAGGATAGAGCCGGGGCCATATGGCCATGCCAAAACCAGGGACCGTGATTTAAGGGGCTAGACCAGCACGCCAGCCTAGACCAAGGCCATATGACAACGTCCCATATGCCCAGGGGCTTGGAGAAAAGGGGTTGCACCGTATATTTTTTCCAAAGTGGATTTGTAACCATAAAATAAAGATTTTAATGGATTTTAAACCAATTTTGGGAGATTTAATCCATTTTTGGATGATCTTGGGCCCTTTTTGAGGCCAGATCTTGGGGGAAAGTTGGGAGTTTGTTGCCAACTTCAAGTTTATATAAACCAGAGGTTCTTGAAGCCATTAAAGGAGGTTCAACACATGAAAATGCTGAATAATTGTGAAGGCAAAGCCATTTTTATGCAGAGAAGCTATTGAGGAGAGAAAATTTGCGGGCCATTTTTGGGAGCTTCGTTCATCCGTTTTTAGTGTCGTCAGTTTTGATGGGTTCTTGAGATCTAGCAGAACATAGCTAGCTTAGTTTGTAATCCATTTTGCACTTTTATGATGTACATTTGAAGCTTTGAAGATAAATAAGAAAGCCTCACCCACTGAGACAAATGATCTAGAATTGGATCCAGGAGTCTGACAGGGCTAAAAAATGCTCAAAAATGAAAGTTCTCAGAATTGGACGAAACCAATTCCATTGTGACCAGCTCGTCGTGCTGATTCCGACGATATATTCACTTTCTCAAATGGACGCCGTATGTGAGAGTTATCGCACTCTGACCGTTTTCCCAAACAACTAAAAAGTAAAAAAAAAGTCAACAGTCAAAAGGTGACGTGGCACTATCTGGAGGTGACATGTGGCAGTGGAAAAAGTGACATGTGGTAGCAGTGGCAATAGGTGACTGGGCAGATGATGCACACTTGGACCAATGGCAGAGTGACACATAGCAATTTTTTGGTCAAATGTGGTGGTGCCACGTGACACCCAGTCAGCAGTTGTGTGGTAAGTTTAAATTTTTTTGGGGTCCATGGGTTTTGAACCCACAACCTATGGTCAAGCCAGAGCTTTAGTAATGGACAAACCACCAATGCACCATGTTTTTGCTTGTTTAAACAAACCCACATTATAATATATACTTTGCAATGTATGTTAAGAAATGGCGCGAAGGGGGTTGGGGATAAGCCCCAGCCCGTGGTCTCTTAGCATAGAACATGACCAGGGGGCTTATCCACTTGAATTGCGCATGGGGGATACTTGTTCTAGACTTTGGTCCCATGTATCTGCCATGAATCCAGGAGCTAGCAAGATCTTAGGGCCAGCGCGCAGCCCTTTGGGCTGGCGCTTGGCCATATTAAGATGCCATATGACCATTAATAGGGGGGTGCGCACCAGTATAGGGGGCTAGGCCCTTTATTATTGCAGAAAGTGGGTTTTAACCATGCAGTTTGGATTTTTATTTGATTTTTAGGCCTGTTAATGGAGATTTTGACCATTTTTGGGAGATATTGGGCATTTTTGGAGGCCAGATTTTGGGAGGAAGTTGGGGATGGATAACCAACTTCAGATCTATAAAAACCAGGCATGTTTGAGGCCATGGAGGACAATCAAAGTAGAGTTATGCTGAAGGGAAGCCAAGCCAAAGCCATTTTTATGCAGGGAAGCTGTTGAGGAGCAGACGCTTGCGGGCCATTTCTAGGAGCTCAGGTCATCCGTTTTGCGTGTCGTTTCTTCTGCTGGGTTCTAGAGATCTGGAAGAACATGACCAGATTAGTCTTGTAGCCTAATGGCACTACTGTGATGTACTTTTTTAGCTTTGAACAGAAATAAAGAAGCCTCCCCCACTTAGACAAAGGCCTGGAGATGTAGGCAATTTTGTGCCAAACTCCATTATCACTTCTCTTGTTATGGTTTGATATTATTATTGCTTCAGTTCAGATCTATATTTTTTATTATGACTGATATATATTCTCTCATCTTCATCCTCTTTCATTCAACTTCATAAATGGTTAATTAACACATGCAATTAAAAACTTAACCATAGTCATTAAAAGATCTTTTCCGGATCAACAAAGGCCTAGAGACGTAGGCGAGATTGCCGAACTCCGTTATCAAATTTTGTTGTTATGGTTTGCAATTTATTCATGCTTATTTCCAGATCTGTATGTTTCTTTATGGCTGCCATGTTTCTTCATTAATTCTTCCTCTTTCATCAAATTCCTAAATGGTAAATGAACACATGTTTTAAAACTCTACCATTGTCTTTAAAAGATCTTTTCGAATCAAGTGGTATCAAAGCTAGTTGACGGTTGGTTTTTGAGTTTGCTTGTTTACCAGGGAAAAACTCATCTTAAAGTGAGAAAATGACATCTAAAGAGGGACTTTCTCAAGATGAGAAGGATTTTCGAAATAATCTCTTTGCCATGGCAGAGATGGTGAAAGTGTTGTATGAAGATTACTTGGAACGAAAGATATCGGTTCAAGGGAAATCTTCAAAGAATGACAAAAGCGAAGATGAATTGAAGGAATTTCCTTCTACACCCGATTCATCATCTATGAGGTATGCAGTGGAAGTCATTCATCAATTTCGCATTGTTCCCATCAAGATGGTTGTTTTGGTCCATTTGAAAAACATACAAGAGGTATAGGTTTGAAATTGCTAACCAAGATGGGTTATGAAGGAAAGGGCCTTGGAAATAAGGGCCAGGGTATCGTTAATCCCATTGATGTTATGGAAAGACCTCGTTATTTAGGATTGGGATATGGCGAAAAGGAGATTGGAGAATGCTCCAAAACCTTGGAAGCAAGTGATGATTCCAATGGCCAGCTTAAGTCATTGCGGAAACAATTCACAAAAGGTGATGATGTATCACTCCATGATGGTGATAGTGAATGCAATTCATGTCTAAAGAAAAGTGAAGATACACAAGAAAGGTATAATGGTAATGGTTTTTCCAAATCTCTTTTTGATTATAAAAAGCATAATCATGTAATCCAAAACTTGTGGAATGTGTATCCTTGTACATTTGTTCATTCACCCAAGCATTGTGTGGCCAAGTGTTGGAAGATACAATCTTTGTACAGGAAATTTATGTTGACCAGGAAGGAGACACGACATAAAGACTCAACTCCACAACATAAAAAAGAGAAGGGAAAACAAGTTTGGATGTCTAAAAACCACTGCACTTATTGCAACAAGGGTGGACATCAAAAGGCTAAATGTTGGAAGTTTAATCTGGAGCTTTGTCCAAAGAATGACAGAATGATTGCACGTGTACTCACAAAGGAAGAGACATTACCAACGAAGCAAGATGAACAACATGAAGGAAAGAAAAAAATCACTTGGTTTTTCCAGAAGTGGATGTCACATCTTCATTGTATTTTTCTTCCATTAATGTAATCACACATGTTGTAATGATGACCTGTTATAGCATCATTTTGTACACCATAGTGTTTTGTTTTTATCCTTATGAGTATGTAATCAGTAAGGTCAATTTTGTAACCTTTTGGAGGACCAAAAGGTCTTTAGTGGGGAGGCGTGATCCAGAATGGATCCAGGAGCGAAAATGGGTTCAGGAAGGCCTAAAAATCAAAGTGCTCAGAATCACTTTCAAAACTAACGTGTGCGTAGGCCTCGTCGTTATGAACCCAACACATCTTGAATGGGTTCAAAGAAACATCGTATGCGAAATATATTACGGTCTGTTCATTTTGCCAAACATGCAAAATTTGATGACTGTACAGTTTGTACAATCCTGACATGGAAACTGACTGTACGGGCTGTATGATTGTACAGGTGACGTGACAGTTATGTTGATTGGATTGGTAGGTTGACATGGCAGACACATAGGATGGTAGGTGGACAAATTGTTGGTTGACACGTGTCCTTTATTTGGGCGAATGTGATGGTGCCATGTGGCCTAGTATTGGGCTACCACGTGGCACCCCTCAATTGGTCGACAGTTGAAAAATGGTATGGAATCCTGGGGAGTCGAGCCCATGACCTCCGTTCCGGGTGGAAAGGTTTGGTATGACCGCACTACCAGCCCACCCACACATTGTTTCTTAACCATATGTATTTTCAAAATGTTTTGAATTTGCAACAATGTAATTTGGGGGCGGTAAAGGGTTGGGGCCTAGTCCCAGGCCCGAAGCACTTTCCATAGAACCTATACCATATGTCCTTACCATATACCTTCGGTGCGTTGTTTATATGGGAATATCCCTCAACGCTTACAATATGACCTCACCACGGGACCACTCGATATATCGTTTGCGCGGATGTATGTGGATAGCGTCTGGTCCGTCGGGCTAGCCTGCCGACCAAGGCGCTAGGAACTAGGAGTTGGAAATCGGGGGTCTAACCACCAAATCAAGCGCGTCGAGGATAGAGCCGGGGCCATATGGCCATGCCAAAACTAGGGGCCAAGACTTAAGGGGCTAGACTAGCACGCTAGCCTAGACCAGGGCCATATGGGAGCGTCCCATATGCCCATGGGCCTGGAGAAAAGGGGTCTCACCCTACATTTTTTCCAAAGTGGGTTTGTAACCATAAAATAAAGATTTTAATGGATTTTTAACCAGTTTTGGGAGATTTAATCCATTTTTGGAGGATCTTGGGCCCTTTTTGAGGGCAGATCTTGGGGGGAAGTTGGGAGTTTGTTTCCAAATTCAATTCTATATAAAATAGAGGTTATTGAATCCATTAAAGAAGGTTCAACATAGGAAAATGCTGAAGAATTGTGAAGGCAAAGCCATTTTTATGTAGGGAAGCTATTGAGGAGAGCAACTTTGCGAGCCATTTCTGGGAGTTTTGTTCATCCGTTTTCAGTGCCGTAAGTTTTGATGGGTTCTTGAGATCTAGCAGAACACAGATAGATCAATTTGTAATCCATTTTTAACTTTTATGATGTACATTTGAAGCTTTGAAGAGAAATAAGAAAGCCTCACCCACTGAGACAAAGGCCGGGAGAAAGAGACAACTATTTCACCAAGTGTGTCGCCATTTGTTGAGTCCACAATATCTCCCCTTTATTTTTTACAAAAAATAAAGGGGCTCCACTTAAAATTTTGGAAAAAAACTGCTTTCATTTGCTTTGGATTTAGTCTTGCTTGATTTCAAAGGATGGTTTGATAGTTCTCCTTTATTTGATTGATTGGTTTTGTGTGATTCTTATAATCGATTCTTTTCGTTTTATCTTCATGAGATGACAATTTTGTGACACAATGTTGTCAGAATAAATTCATTAAGGAAATCTCATCGATCATCTAGATTAATGATTATAATTTCGATGATGTGATTTTTGCACCATGTAAACCTATGTTTTATCACATTTTCCTCATATAAGTAGTGATTATGTCAGACAATTGGCTTAGCTTGATAGACAGTTGGTCTGGACTACTGTTTGTCATTGATGTCAACCCTTGGAGAGTGATATTGCAAATTGATGTCAACCCTTGGAGAAGTCTGGTAGCGAATTCTAGTAGCACAAAGACATGTGTAAGGGAGCCGAGTCTATTTGAGGTATAAAGGCATAAAAATCATTGAATTTACAGGTAAGACTATTCTAGACGGATAATATATGTCATGCCATTTCCAGTGATATGTGGAACGTCACATAACTCCTCATGGTTAAAGAGTTATGGCCATATGAAGTTGGAGAACCCTCACGCATTATCTAGAAGCCCCTAGAAGGTCAAAGAAGTCAATTATTCTAGAAGCTCCTAGAACAAATGTACTAGTTAAATTGATGGTAACTAAGAGTTAATCATGAGTATAGTTGTTGCATTAAGAAAATAATTAAAAATAAATTAGTTGCAACAAGAAGTTGTGAGTTTGGTAATTATGGTAAAATAGTTTTGATGAAAAGATTGAATAGTCAAAGTGGTTGACCAAGAAATAAATTAAATAATAAAGTGGTTGCAACAAGAAATTAGTTAAGGGAAAATAAGTTATGAATTGACTAATTTTAGAAAATTTAGTTGCAACAAGAAGTTGTGAATAAAGATAAATTATTTAAATAAGAAAGTAGTCAAAATGGTTGCAAAGAGAAATTATTTAAATAATAAAGTGGTTGCAACAAGAGGTGGTGAGTTTACTATTTATGGATAAATCAAAGTGGTTGCAATAAGAAAATAATTTAAAATAATTTTGTTGCAACTAAAAGTGGAGAATTTACTATTTGTAGCAAAGTGAGTTAGAAGTGGACAAGTGGTTAGAAGTGGGTTAGCCCTAAAAGAAGGAAAGTGGGTTAAGTTGGTTAGAAGGTAACCCCTTAAGGAAGATAAATGGAAGTATAAATAAGAGAGAAATAATCTCCCATTAACACCTATTGAATATCATTGAATATCTATTTTTTAAAAGGTTATTTGGGTACGTATTATTAATAGAGAAAAAATGCGGTAAAAAAATCGCGACAGAAAAAGTGCGGCACAAAAATCGCGACATTGAAAGTACGACAAAAAAAGTGCAGCAGAAAAATCGCGACAGGAAGAGTGCGACAGAAAAATCGCGGTAGAAAAAGTGCTGCAGAAAAATCGTGGCAGAAAAAGTGCGACAGAAAAATCGTGGTAGCAAAACTGCGACAACATATCTACAAGAAGAAAAATGTATGGTTTTCATATGTGTAGTGTTGAATCTATGAATTTGGTTGAGGGTTTGCCTTGTAAATCTGTTGGATGCTCTCTTGGAAGTTTAGGGCTTGTTATAGAGTTGAACTGAGGCATATCTACTGAAGTTTAATATTGGTTCATGTTTGAGGGATTTTGGTTGAGGTATGTTGTTGAAGTTATTGGTACAGATAGAGGCTGTATAACAGTGAGGTTGTGGCACATGGTTGATGTGAGGATTTATGGTATTTGATTTATGAAGAGTGTGCTGCATTGCTAGAGGTATCTTGTTGGTTATCTTGGTGTATGTTATTGGTATATGGTAGAGGTATATGATTGGGTACATGGATGAGATACATACTTGAAGTACATGGTGATCTTGATACATCTTGTTAAAGCATAGTTTGGTTTGTTGTTGATACATGATTTGTACATATTGTTGGTTATCTTTGTATATTTTTGATGTACATGATCGACATGCATTGTTGAAACATGGTTTGAGTGATATTCTTGTTATTTGGGTATGAGATCTATGTTATCAGATGTGATATATTGAGGAGAGTATTGGTAAATGTTGCTGGTGTATTTAGTTTTGTTCGTACATGAAATGCACATGTACATGTTGGTTACAGTATAGTGGCACATGTTGATTACAGGTCAGTGGCATAGATTGGTATAGGTTTACAACAATATATCTCATAGTGACAGTGTGACAAAGGTTCCATCATTCTACTTATATTTCAGGGCGGTTGGACAGGGCAATGATAGGTGGTTGTGACCACCTTTCGGTTGTAGCCAGAGAACATAGGGGGTTGTATCCTTTTTCTGGTTGTAGCCAGAGAATTGGGGAGTTGGAGCTTCCCTCAGGTTGTAGTATGAGAAATTAGGGGGTCGGAGCCTCTTTCCAGTTGTAGCTGGAGAATTGGAGAATTGAAAGTTGGTACTTCCTTGAATGTAATTCTTGACATATAAGAAAAGTATTCCGTGGTTTTCTCCCGCTTTGGGTTTCCACATAAATATTGGTGTCTTGTGCATTGTGTGGATGTGTTTGTTATTGTTTATTATACATTGATGAATGCTAATGCTTATGATACAGTAAAATATTGTTGATGAACATATGAACATGGTTGAATAAGTAAAAGAATATACTTTGTGGTTTAAATGATTAATAATTGGTATAATTGCTCATTAATGATTCACCCCCCTTCTAAGTAATCCAACAATTGGTATCAGAGAAGGTTCCTTGATGAATCAATTTAACCACTGGAAGAAGATCATAGATTATTTTGAGAATGGAGTACCACTGTTTAATGGTAAGAATGGTTTAAAATATGAGATATGGAGCGGAAGGAAGAAAGTATTTTTAAAGACATAGGGGTATGATATTTGGAAATCAGTTGTTATAGGATATGGTAGCTCAAAAAGGGTAAATACTACAACGAAGAAGAAGATGAAACGAAATAACAAAATTGCAATGGATTTCATTTTGGAAGACTATATGATTCAGTAAAGGACAAAGCGGGTAAATGTTCATCATCTAAAGAACTTTGGGATAAGTTACATAATATTTATTCTTCACCCATCAAAGAGTCAGAGAATGTCAAAGAAGATGTGGGTATAGATCAAGAAGAAAGATGCTCATCATGTCATAAAGATTCAGAAGATGAAGAGTACATAATCAACATATTTTGTTTTAATTGTGAAAAACACGGACATCTTGAAATGAAATGTTATGAAGGAAATAAGACAGAAAAAACTAATTGTAATAGAAGACAATTATGAAGTAGAACTGATCCATGCTTTAGATGAAATAAGAAAATAAAGAGAAGAAAACAAGTCACTCAAGAAATAATTGATGAAACAAAAGGAAAGTGTTCACATTTTTTTGAAGAAGCCCAACATGTCATCGAGAACTTAAAAACTCAACTAGAAGAAGCCAAAAAGATAGAAGAAAATCTTGAAAATAAAAAGAAGCATTTGAAAGCCAACATAGCAGCACAAAAGGAAGAAGCAAAAATGAGAGAGAAGATATTGACATATCATGTTAAGGAAAGAGCTAACGATCTAAACTAGCTTGAGGTAGAGTTTTGTCAAGAAGATAAAGGAATTGAAGAAGAAATAATCATATTAAAAATCCAACGCGAAGAAGCAAAGAGAACATAATAAGTCATGAAGTCTCAGATAATGCAAAAAGAAGAAGAGGTTGAAAAGCTTGAAGAAGAAGTTGTCACATTGAGAAGTAAAATCGTCAAGCTCAACAAAAAAGTTGAAGAGACAAAAACATCTGTATCAGTTGTAGAGAACGAAGAGAAGCACTCTAGGTTGCTAGAAAAGAAGAATGAAGAAAATAACAAGAGTTATGCATAATTACTCAAAGGAAGAAATCATGGTCAACCAGAATCTAATAAAACTAATAAAGATACATCTTCAAGAAGACCATCCATGTTCAAGCCACAAAGAAGCTTCAATCATGATCATGATCAGTCAAGGCATGGATTCAGAAGGACTACACCACAAAGAATATCATTCACTCCTAGGTATGTAAATTTATTTTATGGTCATTTTTTTTATTGTACTAACTTTGGACATAAGGTTTCATATTGTAGGGATTATAAAAGAAATGTTCAAGCAATAAATGCTTATGTGGTCCCACGTAACATTGAATGTTACAAATGTCATAACTATGGACACATAGCTCGTGATTGTAGAAACATGATCGATACTTCCATGAAAGAGAACACTCATATCAGATATAAGAAAGTATGGATAAAAAAATATGAAGAACAAGTGAACAAAGACCAAGTCCTAGAGATTGCAAGATTGACAATAGAACGAGATGAAGACAAATCTACAAAGAAAAATGAAGATGTCAGATACATAAAGGTTTGGAAAAGAAATGAAAGAAAATGAGGACATGTAAATATGGAATAGGTTCAAGAGATTTTACTTTAAGGTATTGTAGTGAAAGATGAATCCACAGACAGAAAGAAAGAAGTCAGAGTTCAGAGAGATGATGAATCTACCGATGAAAATGATGATGACTCCGCATCAGAGCATGAATTGTTCTGAGCCATTCGGCTTAGAGACTCCTAGGTAATATGAATATTAGAGAGGGGGGCTCTATGCGGTAGCTGAGGCAAACCAAATAACCATCCTTCGAGCAACTTGCATAGTTTGAGTAGACAGATTCAGAGCATTCAGTTAGCAGAAGTACAATATGATAGATTAATCAGTTATAGTAGTGAAGACTTCATGATAGTACAGTGACAGATGGGTCAACATTATGGACAGTTGTGTAGCATAGTCTTAGAAAGTATGGACAAAGATGGATTTGTAAGAACACTTAGCAGGTTTGGACATATTGCAGTGGACGAGAGCATGGATTCATAGATTGGTTCAGAGAGTGGTTCAAAGACAAAGGAAAATTATCATAATGGATGATAATTACACAAGAATATTTGAATGCTTATTCTTGAATACTTTTCATATATGTCATTTTATTACACAAGGAAGCACCCATGGAAAATAACTCCAAAAGGCAGAAGGTACAAAAAGATTTATATTTTTTCTACACAACATCTTGCAGAGAAGTCAAGAGAGAGAAACAAAACCAAAAAGATAGGTAGAAATATCATTAAGAGAAGTTGTTAGATAGAGAGGTAAGAATAGAGGTATGATTCCAGATGAAGAGATTCATCAGATGCATGATAGAGAGTTAGATGCTTGGAGAGAGAGAGAACATAGGCATGTTTCCAGGGTGAGTGATTGTCACAAGGGAAGAGTGAGCGATATGACTTCAGTGTTGCATCAGAGTGATACCCTTTGTCAAAATGGGAGATATTATTCATATGAAAGGAGAGAGAGTAATCAGAGGCTTGGAAACACATAGAAAGATCAAAGACATTTAGATAGGGGGAACAACCTCAAGGAGAGTTCAGTCAGGGGGAGCAGTCCCAAAGGAAGATACCCTTTTCCATTGATGTCAAAGGGGGAGAGATAGAAACATTGATGAGGAGTATAAGCATGAATGTTATCATGAC
Organism: Picea engelmannii; assembly: GCA_009831015.1. Classification (NCBI taxonomy): domain Eukaryota; kingdom Viridiplantae; phylum Streptophyta; class Pinopsida; order Pinales; family Pinaceae; genus Picea; species Picea engelmannii. The sequence continues at coordinate 82,745 of ML809884.1, forward strand.
TAAGTGTTGCCATCAATATTGGTGTTGCCATCAATGCCAAAGGGGGATATTGTCAGACAATTAGCTTAGGCCGATGGACAATTGGTATGGACAGTTGGTTGTCATTGATGTCAACCCTTGAAGAATGATATTATAGATTGATGTCAACCCTTGGAGAATTCCGATAGCGAATTATGGTAGCACAAATGCATGGATAAGAGAACCGAGTCTGTTTGAGGTACAAAGACATGAAGATCAGTGAATTTGCAGGTAATACTATTCTATATAGATAATATATGTCATGCCATTTTTTGTGATATGTGGAACGTCACATAACTCCTCACAGTTAGAGAGTTATGGCCATATGAAGTTGGAGAACCCTTATGAGTTATCTAGAAGCCCCTAGAAGGTCAAATAAGTCAATTATTCTAGAAGATCCTACAAGAAGTGTACTAGTCAAATTGATGGTAACTAGAAGTTAATCATGGGTATAGTTGCTGCGTTTAGAAAATAATTAAAAATATATTAGTTGCAACAAGAAGTTGTGAGTTTAATAATTATGGTAAAGTAGTTGTGATGAGAAGATTGAATAGTCAAGGTGGTTGACCAAAAAATAAATTAAATAATAAAGTAGTTGCAACAAGAAGTTAGTTAAGGGAAAATAAGTTATGAATTGATTAATTATAGAAAAGTTAAATGCAACAAGAAGTTGTGAGTAAAGATAAATTATTTAAATAATAAAGTAGTGAAAATGGTAGCAAAGATAAACTATTTAAATAATAAAGTGGTTGCAACAAGAAGTGGTGAGTTTACTATTTATGAATAAGTCAAAGTGGTTGCAATAAGAAAATAATTAAAAATAATTTAGTTGCAACTAGAAGTGGAGAATTTACTATTTGTAGCAAAGTGAGTTAGAAGTGGGTTAGCCCTAAAAGAATGAAAGTGGGTTAAGTTGGTTAGAAAGTAATACCTTGAGGAAGCTACATGGAAGTATAAATAAGAGATAAAGACTCTCCCATTAGCACCTATTGAATATCATTGAATATATGTTTTGTGAAAGGTTATTTGGGCACGTATTATTGATAGAAAAAAAGTGCGGCAGAAAAATCACGGGAGAAAAAATGCGGCAGCAAAAGTATAGAAAAAAAAGTGCGGCAGAAAAATCACGACAAAAAAAGTGCGGCAGAAATAATCGCGGCAACAGATTCACGACAACAAAACTGCGGTAGCACAACACTACAAAAAGAAAAACGTATGGTTTTCATATGTGTAGTTTTGAATCTATGAATCTGGTTGAGTGTTTGCCTTGTAAATCTGTTGGATGCCCTCTTGGAAGTTTAGGGCTTGCTGTAGCGTTGATCTTAGGCAGATCTACTGAAGTTTAGTATTGGTTCATGTTTGAGGGATTTTGGTTGAGGTGTGTTGTTTAAGTTATTGGTACAGATAGATGCTGTATAACAATGACGTTGTGGCACATGGTTGTTGTGAGGATTTATGGTATTTGATTTATGGAGAGTGTGGTGCATTGCTAGAGGTATCTTGTTGGTTATCTTGGTGTATGTTATTGGTATATTGTAGAGGTATATGATTTGGTACATGGATGAGATACATACTTGATGTACATGGTGATCTTGATACATCTTGTTGAAGCATATTTTGGTTTTTTGTTGATACATGATTAGTACATGTTGTTGGTTATATTTGTATAGTGTTGATGTACATGATTTACTTGCATTGTTGGAACACGGTTTGAGTGATATTTTTGTGATTTTGGGTATGCGATATATGTTATCAGATCTGATATATTGAGGAGAGTATTGGTACATGTTGTTGGTGTATTTAGTTTTGTTCTTACAAGAAAGGCACATGTACAAGTTGGTTGCATGATAGTGGCATAGGTTGATTACAGGCCAGTGACACATATTGGTATAGGTTTACAACATTATATCTCACATTGACAATGTGACAATGGTTCCATCATTCTACTTGTATTTCAGGGCGGTTGGACGGGGCAAGGATAGGTGGTTGTAAACACGTTCTGATTGTATTCGGAGAACATAGGGGGTTGTAGTCTCCTTTTGGTTGTAGCTAGAGAATTGGGTAGTTGGAGCTTCCCTAAGGTTGTAGCTTGAAAAACTAGGGGGTTGGAGCCTCCTTCCAGTTGTAGCTGGAGAATTGGAAGTTGGTACTTCGTTGAATGCAATTCTTGACATATAAGAAAAACATTTCGTGGTTTTCTCCCGCATTGGGTTTCCACGTAAATATTGGTGTACTGTGCATTGTGTGGATGTGTTTGTTATTGTTTATTATGCACTAATGAATGTTAATGCTTATGATACAACAAGATATTGATAAATAACAAATGAACATGGTTGAATAAGTAAAAGAATATACTTTGAGGTTTAAATGATTAATAATTGGTATAATTCCTCATTAGTGATTCACGCCCCCCTCTATGCCTTTTAAGTCTTTTTCTCCCTGCTTATTGAACATAGCTTGCATGTTCATTTGAAGTTATTTAAGTCGATTCCATGCTTCGATTTGCATAAATTGGATTATCATAATGTTTCGACAGTTTCAGTCTTCGATGCATTAATGAATTAATTGAGCACTTTGGTGGATTGAAATAATTCAATTAAAAGTCAAATTTCAAGATATTTCATCCACTCCTTAGAAAAGTACACTCCTTAGAAGAGTACAAGTTAAGGAGAGGAAATGTTAGATTTTGCATATAACATTATTTTTTAGGAGTCTTGAACTTTTACTTAAAATTATGATTTTTTTATTTATTATAAATTTCTATTCTTTGACAAAATAAAATCAACTCAATTAAGATTTTCTCATAAGCATTCTTCCCGCGCCTTGAAATCACATGTATTAAATTTTTGGAGACGAGCAGACGGTTTTGTAATTCCAACGAAGTATCAAATTTTACAAAAATATTAAATAATCAAATTAGTATGCATGATTAGCATGGCAACAAAATCCTAGAATATTTTTAGCTTGATGCGAATTAGTGATCACTGAAGGTCATTTTTGCAAATTCCATTGTTTCATTATCACTTCACTTAAAAAACTTTGTAATAATTGACATTAGAATTATTTACATTAAAAAAAATAAAAAA
>ML809885.1:0-44300 GCA_009831015.1 Picea engelmannii
TTTCCAAGCTTGTGGATAAAACCTGATCTGTGGATTGTTCTACAAATAGTTATCAACTACAAGCCTTTTAGTAAAATTATGATTATGTTAAGTTATCTTAAATGATTATGGTTTCTAAATGAATGTTGTTTCATATTTGATGGTTTTTTAATGCATTGCGTGCAAACAATATGTAGAATTAATTTTGGTTTATTTGTCTTCACATGTGATTTGTGCATAACCGTTTCTTTCTTTCTTAAAAAATATTTGTCACTTGATTAATTGTAGTGTTATTACTATTATTGGTTAGGCTCATGTATTGTTTGTATATCATTGGCTGAAGGTTATCCCATGCGCAGGTTTCTTCATATTTATCCATCTAAGTTATTTATATTTCTTGCATGTTTGAATATTAAAGAACAAAATCCCAAAAAAAGACACTCATCTAGAAAGGGAACTTTGCAAAATTACATTTAAAGACCATCGAAACTCGTCTAATCATAAATATGGAGAATCACGTTACTTTAAACAGAGAAGAGTCTAATTGGGCCTCATCTCTTGGCATGATTCCTACTGTTGAGTTAAAGGGAATTTATACCCCTCAATAGGTTTTTACATGTACACCAAAAAAGTTTGTTCCTTCATCCTCCTATGAGAAGAAGGGGCTAGAATGATCGAGGTTGATGCATCTAGTGAAAAGAATAGAAAAATAACATGTTGTAAAAAAAGGGAATAATGTGATGACAAATGAAAAATCAAAATCCAAATTCATCTTGATCTCTACCCCCAAACTACGAGGAAATTGCCCCTATTCCTAATGAACTTAATGCATATCAAATTAAAAGGACTTAATCCTAGTAAAAATAAATGCATGAACCTGAAAGGGGGACTTGAAAAGAAATAAATGAATATAAGAAGGAAATAACGTGAATACACACACTGCCAAGGAAAGGGTAACTCAAGCACCAAGTTTTCCCTATACAAAGGAACTCATGGAGATGAAACCATAAATGGACTTGCATGCCAATGACACCATGACCATGAAGTAAACCCCATACCACCTCATTCACTTATGCTTACACTTTAAAGGGTTTCTTGGGAAATACTCCTCTATTTGTATACTGACACAACTAATAAGTTCGTATCATGTTACTCCCATACCTAAACTTGGAAAATTTCATAAAGTATTAAGCTAGTGTAAAGTTTGAAGAATATACCTAGTATGAATTAATTACATGGATATTGTATTAGTTTGTAGCTTATTTTGTATGATTATAATGCCTCTTGTATCTTGTAATGTTTGTCTTACCTAATTCTGTGAACCTTTCTTGATGATGACGCACCATTGGATATGGTCTTATCAAGGATGTTTTTATGCTTGTACCTAGGGCGTTTCACATTGTAAGGAGGATGTTAGGGTTTTGATGCTAAAATGTTTCCTTATTGAAGACTTGGTATTCCATGGCACACATTCCAACACCACATGGACCTTGGATGTTGCATTGATGAGCTTGGGCATTATATATATAGCCTGATGTGCCATTGAGAGGGAAATAATCCCCTAGCCTTGGATGTTGTACCCCTAAGGATGTTAGGGTTTTGATCGATTCCATTACACTTGATGAGGATGATACACCCATTTGGAGGGATGATGAATCCTTTTCCCCTTAAGACATTGGCATTTTCACTAAGGACATTGTGCACCTAAAGGATGATATTATGATATGAGTGGTATGACCTTGCATTGAGCCAACCTAGCATGTGTGTGATGATTTAGAACTTGATTGATTGACAAGGGGGTGTGACCCTTTGATAATGCTTTGAACCTATTGAGGAGAGATGTGGCCTTTGGAGGCCCTTCTACCCCTTGGATGATGACATCACCTTCTTTGATGAATCTCACACCTACACATGTGACCTTTTGAGGAGACATTTTGATGTTTTCACATTATATTTTTATGTGGGAGGCTATTTCAGGGATCAACTTCATACCTATCGACCTTGTATCATGGATTTATTTCATTTTAGGGGATTTTAGCGAGATAAGGAACTAAGCTTGTCTCATATGTATAGAGGATAATTTCCTCATTTGTAAATCATAACTCATATTGTGGAGAACTACTACACTTGTTTATATCTCTTATATTTCTTTCTCATCATGGATTACTTGTGCACATTTTCTTGGAATCGATCTAGTGTATGTTTTGCAAGTGTTTTGTGGATGATTTCATTTCTAGGGTTTCTTTCATGCCAAATGATTTGACTAGTAAGTGTTCTTTCCAAGTCTTGGATGGTTTGTTCTTGATGTATTAAGTAAATTCTTTATCAAAGTGGTGATTTTGCATGTTATCTTGTTTCTCTTGTATAAATTTTGTTTTGAAACCCTAAGGAATATTTGTAGTGGACTATCTTCCATGTTGTAATTCCTTTAAACCTTGTTGAATGACATAAGGTATTTCTATGGTTTGTAGTGGACCATCATAGTGTTTCTATTATAGGTTAATATTCTAGGTTTTGTAGTGGAATACTCTAATGTTTTGACCAAAATCCTTCTATATCCATTTATAAGGATTATAAGAAGACATAGGTGGACTCTTAGGGTTTTTAGTGGACTAATCTAAGTTGATATTCTAGAAATTGATACCTAAGATTTGTATTGGACTACCCTAGGGTTCAGTTTTAGGTATTCTCCTTTCCTTTTCTCTCCATAGAGGTTGCATGTTAGACTCCATATGCCCAAATAAACTATACGACACCAGACTATTCTCTTGCAAAGTGGCATTTATAACCCTAAACCACTCACTCGCTTTGACATCTTATGCTGTATTTAGTACCTATTGCATTGAATATTCATTTCTTGGACATTAATAGCCTAACATCAATGGTTTTCTTGCATTATTTACTTAGAAGCATTCCTAACATCATTTATTGCATCATTATGATATATTTCCAAACAATTAGGGCTTTGATGTCTTGCATATTTTAAGTATTTTCATGTTATTTGATGTTTCAACAATTATTGGTTATTGGTGTTCTGGGGCATTTACTTGATTCCGTTTTTGTGGTAGATATATTTATTGTTTTGTAAACACCTACTCACATGAATTTGATTTCCAAACCACCTTGAATTCACCTTGAACCTTGATCTAGTTGGTGGTATAATTGAGCAACCAAGATAGGATTCCTTGAGGATGCAGGGAAGCCTCCCTTATGTTGGATATTAATACATCACTAAAACAATGGAATAATTACTTAGGTGATAGTGGAAAGTACTTCCATATGTTACACTTTTCTTGCAACTTATGAAGGATTTTCACAAGTCCTAGATTAGGCGATAATGACACCGGTATAAAATTTTAAAAGGAATATATAGAAAAGTTCAAAATTTCATCAGTAATAGTGAATGAAAAGTCTAAAGTTTTGTCGATGATCAGTCATCTATGTTGGTTAGTAACTTTATCCCTAACTTTTTTTTCACAAAATCGAGTGGATTTTTATTTCATTAAAAGGTGTGATCGAAGCATGCAAAGTACAAAACGAGTATTCCAAATAACAAAACAAAATTATGGAGTCTCCTCAACACCATTTAACCATGTAACTAAATCAAAACTCCTATATTTCCATGTTCTAAATTCACTATAGATTTGCACAGATTAAACTTTGAAGAATATACCAAAAATACATATTACAAAGAAAAACATAGCTAATCAGAAGGTGGCTTGCCAGTTGTAACTTCATTCTCTAGAGTTGGATTTTCTAATAGAGCATTCAGATCAGGAATATGAGTTGCACCCACCATTGGTGTGGAATTCATCTCCGACCTTGAAGCAGACCAGAGTTGAAGCTCCTCCACTTGAAACTGCATCACTACCACTTCATCTTGCAATTGTCCCACCATATCATGATGTTGTAATAGAGTATCCATGATGAATGATACTATTGAATTCAAGGAAATAACCAAAATATGGAGTCTATGTTATTCTACCGTCACATCTTCATCTATTGGCCCCTTCTATTGATCGTGTCTTGATCCACATGTCATTTCTTCAGCCATTGCAAAAGTGAGAAATCCTAACAAAATATGAATGGATCATAGTCTATATAATGCCCCATTTAATAGTATCAAGAGCCCCCCCAAAATAAACTATTCATAAACAATTCCCACTGGGCTCAGGAGGAAACTCATTAATCCAAAGCATAAACCTTTCCAAAAAATCCAAAATCCTATATAATAAATACAAGCCATCGACCATAATTCCCATGCCAGACCCATCCAATATATGACACTCCATAAAATTTGTAATCCGTCTCCCATACATATTTCCTTCCCACTAGCCCTGCTAGATCCCACCCAAGATCGACTCAATTAACTTTTCCATGTAATGATTGTGATATGCAATTGAAACCATACATGTGTTAGAATATAATGTATGTGCTCATTTAACCATAGACAATATCACTATTTTCACCCAACCATAGGCTGAAGCCACCCCCGAGCACCTTAACCTTGACAGAGAATCATTCCAGAAGAAAAACCTAGGCCAGATAGCCAAACAAAGGGCGACACATATTTCTCCAAGAATAACACACCAAGCAAGAGTAACAAGAGTTGATTAGAGAGTCAAAACCATAACCAAGAGAGAGTCCATTCCAAAACCGAAATCTTCTAGTTGCAGCAGTTGCAACGATAGCTCTCCTCTAAACTTGCACACAAACTGGCCAACTATAGTGCACACAAGTGTTGCTTCTGCAGTTCTGAGAATACTGGCCAGAATGAAGGCTAGCCTCCTGCATTTATATTGATTATGGAAGACTACCTAGGATGACTTCTCATTCTCAGTACTAATTATTTAGTATATAATATTTCCTTTAGCCGACTTATTCTCTTAGAGGCTAATAACCTAATACAAATCATTCTCTTGAGCCAACTTGTCTTCTAGGGTTATTAACCAACTAATTAGGGTTTCTTCTTGCTTCCCGAAATATTATATTCTCGTTAGGTTTACACGTGGAGGTAAATACCTCTCGTAGATACCGTAATATCAACACTCCCTCCTATCTAGGAAGGTATTGAAGGTAATGGTATTGACCACAAACATACCATTCACCTAGTAGCATCAACATAGTCATATATACTATCTCATGATTAGATCATGAGCACCATCATCACTATTAGTGTCATCAGCTGCATCATCTCTCGAAACCATATTCCATTAGAGTAATCAGACATGATGTTGGATAAGTCACTCACTCCACAAAGTGGCACAAGAGCCATTCTTCTAATCTGGACATATGTCCTAGAAGAATAAATGTCATGAACCATTTTCTGTCTGGGAAATCTCTGTCCATTGATAATCCATCTAGCTAATAATCATTTCCAACACTACCGATAGTCTTCAAGGAAATCAGAACAATGTCATTCAATAGAACACAACTGTGTCTATCCATAGTAGTACACAACTACAATCCAGTGGTACACTGCCACACCAAGCAACAAACAGATACTTGATCAATGACATATAGTCACAATCAGTGGAACACATCCACCACAGTAGTATACATCTACTGTCTAGAGACATACAGTCTTCATAATGATCATATCATCAACCTGCACATAAAACATTGTTATGATATAAACTGAATCATCTGGTCCATTCTTCCACTCACATCTGTGATATCTGGAAGAGCATATGCCCTCAGAAGGTAAAACATCAACGATGAGCTATCTAGACTATTCTTCTCAAGCAAGGAAGAATACATGTCCCGATTTTTTAGCCTGGAACATTCACCTATCTGGGCCATTCCTACGAAACTAAACAAAGTGAAACCTAGAGAGAATGAGTCTGCCCTAGGAAATGCATGTCCCTGATTGCTGAACCGAGACCATTCACCTATCTGGGCCATTCCTCTGCCACTAAACAAAGTGCAACTTGGAGATAATGAATATGCCCTAGAGAATGACTGTCCAGACCATTTCCTAAGGAAATGACTGTCTTTCACCAACCTCCAAAATGAACCATTCTTCGAAACTGCTCACAACTGTGAGCTTCAAAAGAATGATTGTCTGGTGAGGCGGATCAATCTTCTTGACGATTACTGAGAGTGACCGTCAAGAAGAGAGACTTTCCTAGACCATTCCCTATGTTAGCCACAAGGGGAATCACTGTCTATGGTACATCAACAATCCATCGAACCATTTTCATTATGAAAATGACCATTCAATATGGACCATTTTTTGAACTGGAAAATTCCTATCTGTCAGAAATATCAAACCACTTTATGAACTGGAAAGGAACTACTCATCTTGGACCATTTTTTGAACTTGAAAAAAGACTGTCCATAAATCAATAACACATCAATGCTCCCTCCCAACCTGGGAGTCATATCTTCCTTTTTCAATAAGGAAGTCATCTCCACGAGCTCTAGTTGTTTCTTGAGTATGAAAACTCATTCATTTTGGACAAAGGATTTTACCAAAATATATGCTTATCTTCTCATCTGTGGAGATATATATTGGAGAACCACTTCTCTTTTTTCGACATCATCATGGAGAATGTATTGCTTGATCTCAAATGTACTTTGGTCTTTCTGGAACAATGTTTTTTCTTTGACGGTTTCATATAGCTCTAATCATTACAGTATATTATAGTTTCCTGCTAGCTCATAACATCATGGAAATGGTCAAACTGGAACATATCCAAGTGGTACTTCTTCTGCCATCATTAGGGTTTGTCATGGATTAGTAATCCATCATCCTGAGCTTATGAGTAACCATTCTGATACAATATCTCTGTCATAGAAATTTTTTCACCATGCTTCTATTGTGCATTGGAGGTTCTCGACCAAGTGGTCTTCTTCCATCTGCATATAAAGGTATCTTCCTGGTATACCTTAAAACCTTGAGGTTGTTCTACATACGTTCTTTGTTCAATTATTCTAGAGAATAGTCTTTTCATTCATCTGATGTAAGCTCCAACCCATGGATATTGCGGACGATATAATGTCTCATGTAGAGGTATCTCTAGTTTACTGGAACAAGCAATCATCATAGTCTTCTCCCTCCATTTGGGAGAACCTCTAGTTCTATATCTGCAATGTGTTCATTCATAAGTCTTCCATACACTATTCTTCATTGCAACTTCCAGTTCCTCTGCTTGATTGCTTTTAGTGAGTTCATATTAGGTTGGTAGTCTTGTGATTCTTGATACAATGACTGGTTGTTCTGGCTTTTCTTTCTTTTTTGGAATCTTCATGTTCTTCCTCATGTTTCTCTTTGGCTCTAGGGTCCATGTAGTTTTATATAGATTCCATGCCCTAAAGATTCCAACTTCTTTCTTTCATCATAGGATCATGGATGTGGATGGACAACCAAGGATACTTTAAGGCTTTTTTCGAAGAAGACTTCTTGTAAAGTCACTTTGAACACGTGTTGTTTTTCATGATTACTACCATGGATAGATACTTCATCATATTCAATGGATCATTAGGATTAGCTCCCTCCTAATCCTTTATTCATGCATGAATGCACGATATTCTTTTGGAAATATATAATCGGCTCCCTCAATCTAACATATTCCATGCTTCCGTCTGCATCCTTATTGCCTTCTGCAAAGTGTCATAAGATTTTCTCCAATTTCCTCTTGATTGTTGACTTCTTTCTATATTTACCTCTTCTAGGTTTCTTCAAGATTGATTCTGATTTCGGATTATCTTGCATTTGTAACTTATGCAATAACTTCCACATGAATTGTTACTAGGTTTTGTTGATGTGCTTCATCCTTGTAGTCATTGTGATAACAATCCTTATCCTTTTGTTCTTCCATAGGTATAGTTTCTCTTTGACCATATTATTTTCTAGGAAATAGATATGCAGGATATGTACAGAAAACATGGTATGTACAAGAACTATGAAGATTATTGTTACCTTGTCTTATAAGAAGAAGTTTGTTTTGTCCTGCTTGGATTTCTTTGAGGGTTCCCTTTCTTCGACAATTGATGCTTCGTGTGTTTCCTTCCTTTTCCTTAACTCAGGACAATGATTCTTGTAGTGACCATACTTTCGACAATTGAATCATTCTATTCTTGAAATATCTTTCTCTTGATTTGGTTTCTTCCTAGAGCCAAACTTCTTTTTATTACTGAAATCCTTGAACCTTGTTGTGAAGGCTTGATCATCATACTTCTTTTGGGTTTTCTCTTTTTCATTGATCCTTGATTCTTCTTGTGCATAGCATGTCCAAAGTTCTTCAAATGTAGGATACTCCTCCCTTGTGTTCATGCTTGTGGAAAATGCATCCCATGTCTTGGGAAGACCATTGAGTACTATATTTACCAGTTCCTTCTTTGAAATGATCTCTTCAATAGCTTGTAGTTAATATATTAACTGAGAGATTCTCACAAAGTATGATGTTATGTTGTCATCATCATTCATCTTCATGTCATGGAGCTCATTCTTCAGACTCATTACTTGTCCAATATTTGTGACTGAGAAGAGGTTTGTTAGGGAATTGTACATCTTCTTAGATGAATCAAGATGGGAGATGTAGGGTATCAAGTGTTATTTTATAGAATCCACTATGATACTCATGGAATTGATGTCACTGTATTTGAACTTTTCCATAACTGCAACATTCTACAATTCCTTCTCTTTTCCTTCTTCAATCTCTGGTTCCATAATCTTTCCTTTCACGATATCCAACACTTTAATCTTGGAAAGGATGAGATAAATACTTGCCTTTCATGATTTGAAGTTAGAATCCACATCTAACTTTTTTTCTGACTTCATTGAGTAAGTCATGGTTGCTTTGACTTGGTCAACCCTAGATTTGACCAAAAACTCAAACTTGATGTCTTAGCTTGTTGAGAGTACCAGGAGATGCGCTAGGCTAGGGCACACTAGTCTATCTAGAAATTAGGTCAATCCCTTAACTTAAGGTGCCTCAACGAGAGGATTAGGGTTTCTACAACTGCACCTACTAGTAACCCTAGCAACAGTGCTTTAGTAACTGCTCCTGCTAGAAACCCTAGCGAAAGTTCTTCAATGAACTTAGTATCCTTATGGCTATGCTCCCTTCCAGTGGTTAGACTGAATGAAGGAGGTGCGGGTCCATAACCTATTAGAATATAATGGGCGTGCTCGTTTAACCATAGACAATATCACTATTTTCACCCAACCATAGGCCGGAGCCACCCCCGAGCACCTTAACCTTGATAGATAATCATTCCAGAAGCAAACCCTAGGCTAGATAGCCAAACAAAGGGCGACACATCTTTCTCCAAGAATAACACACCAAGAAAGAGTAACAAGAGCTGATCTGAGAGTCCAAACCATAACCAAGAGAGAGTCCACGCCAAAACTGAAATCTTCTAGCTACAACAACTCTCCTCGAAACTTGCGCACAAACTAGCCAACTGTAGTGCACACAAGTGTTGTTTCTACAGTTATGAGAATACTGGCCATAAGGAAGACTGGCCTCCTGTATTTATACTAATTTTGGCAGGCTGCCTGGGCCAAATTCTCATTCTAGGTACTTATTCTTTAGTATATAATATTTCCTTTAGCCGACTTCTTCTCTTGGATTCTAATAACCTGATACAAGTCATTCTCTTGAGCCGACTTGTTTTCTAGGGTTATTAACCAAATAATTAGGGTTTCTTCTTGCTTCTCGGAATATTCTATTCTCATCAGGTTTACACGTGGAGGTAAATACTTCCCGTAGATACCATAATATCGACAACATGAACACCCATGGAAGATGATGGAGGATGAGAAATCCTTCACAGTTTATTGCACCTCTCAACCCCTTCCATAATATGAAATAATGACAATCGACCCAGAAACAAATAGTTCCCGCAAGTGTGGATCCATGGAACTCCATCGACATATATTCCACACATAGTGATCCAATCTCCCACAAGTCACACCCCCACAGAGTCTCCAGAACCATGATTGCTACCGAACAATAAGAAATGTCAAGACACGATGGAACTCAACCAACTTTAAATTCTTCACAATGAGACTTTCCCCTCCACATGAGTCCACCAAGCTCATGATACCCCCATGGGTCCCGCCATATTATGAAAGAGAAAACATTAGGGAGGGGGGGGAAACAAACATTCCCATCTATCCATAAGGATCTGGGGAAAAATACTATGGCCTCATAGGTCATTTCATTTTCTTGTGTATTATTTTCCCTGAGGACGTGAAATAAATGAGAGAAGAAGAGGTTTAGAATAAGTTTGATGCAACCAATGAGGGCCTTCAACCCCACATCCTTCAGTTCTGAGCCTACCACAAAGTACCTTATTGTGTTTTTTTTGTCTCCAACAATGTTCAACTGGGATATTTGACGATTTTTGGAAATATGGGGTGCTTGAAAACCGTATAAGCCTCATATTTATTGTTTGTATATTCCCCTAGATTCCAATAGAACTCGATTTCTATGTTTCCTCCAGGGCCATAAATAAACCCCCCTTTTTCCCCGCCTCGCACCTCCCTCCCCAAGTAAGTTTATCCCTAATTGGAAGTTATATTTCACAATGATAAAATTTTAAACGTGGGTGATAAAGTCTATTTTTCGTGATTTTAAACTTTCCCCTACAAAGCTTCCCAATGTGACGATTTTCACATTCTTTGCATGAATTTTGAGAAAATATCATGATCACTCATTATTTGAAATTTGCATAGAATTCTTTGATAGTCCCTGATACACCAAAAGAGTATTCGCATGCATATCTTAGTCTTGAAATGTTTACCCAAAACTCAAAGTTGAAATTTACCCCAATTACCGATCAAATGTTAAGAGTAAGAAAACATCTTTCAATATTTTCACAATAATTTTTTATCCTGAACTCCATTTTGGGTCAACCTTATACCTTTGGAAAGGTATCATCAATATCTACAACATTGTTGTTAACATGTTTTTGATTTAACACTGTTTTTTAAAGATTTTTATTTTTTTTAATTTTTTTTATTTAGAAGGAATTTCCTTATAGGATACATGGTGGAAAAAGGGTAATAAATTATTATGTGTTTTTGGATTTTTTTATTTACAGGGTCACACTGACAAGGCTCATTACATAATTTATGTGTAATGTTGCATTGGACATGTGAACCCTCTTGTCTTAACTAGTGTTGTAAATCCTAAGAGGTGAATTAACAAAGGACCTAATAAATGCTTCTTTTGTAGTTATTAATGAAGAACATCAAGCATTATAACATAGAAGGGACACTGGAAAAAATATTTATGCAAAGTGGATGGTTTGGGAAGCCTATATTCAAGATAAAATCCAAGCCTAATTATAGTCATTTGCAAATAATGTGTAGTTTCATAATTTTTTATGAAAAGGAAAAAATTTAAAGATAGAATCCAAAGTTTATTTCTAGTGCAACATATGGCCTTCAAGAGGAGGTAGGTTGTTGCTGGTTAAAAAAGTTATTTAAAATATCCATGTCTACTGATTTTCAATATCACATGTTCCAAAAGGAATTTTGGACAAGATAAAGAAAATATGCCTCATCCTTCTATGAACTAGTAAGATGGAAAATGAAGGCATACCTCTAGTAAAATGCTCCAATATTGCAAGGTATAAATAAGTAGGGGGTTGGGGCCCAAACATTATCTATGATTTTATCCAAGATCTAGTAGGAAAAATTTCTTGGAGGTTGTTATTCATTGATAGTCTATGGGAAAAAATTACAAAGGAGAAATACTTTGAAGGTAGGACTATTGAAGAATGGATTAGACTAGATCCAAAATCCTTTAAGGGTGTCTTAGTAGTTTGTAATGTCTTGGTAAAATATTTCCTTATTCTTGGCTCTTGGGTAGCTTAGTTTATTAGAAGAAGTGATAAATTCAAATTAGGTGAAGATCATGTTGAGCACTCAACACACCATTAAATTTTTCTAATTTTTGGGTACCACTTTTCTTTTTTCGTTTGCACTGTTTCCTTTGATTTTACATAAGTTTCATATTTATTGTTTTTGTTGAGATTATTCATTGTTCATATGGTTTTAATTGCATCTAAAAATCTATAAAGTATTAAAACAATCACAGCTAAAAGAAAATTTCTCTGATACCCAACGAGTGTTTCTCTGAAGCGTCGATGTCGATCAACATCAAGTGTTGGTCAATTCAATCTATGTGTCAAGCAGTGTGACACATTATCGAGAACTTCGACGTTGATTAACATTGGGTGTCATAATTTTTAGGTACCATTTGCATGAGGGCGTTGCTCACTCATGGAAGTGACAACGCCGATAAACATTGGACGTCGACGATGTCAGTTTACAAACACCCAATATTAAGTCCAAGAGGTAATCATTGACGTTGATTAACATCAGTAATGGACAGCCAGTATTTGAACACAATAGAACCTGCAGACAACGAGGTTAGCGCCGAATGCCTATATATACTAGATTCGACTGATTAAGAAGAAAACCAAACATATCCTTTATCGTACGCCCTCCTACCCATCGATGCCCAATCAATAATTGTCGATAAGAAATTTGAGTTTTTCGGTGGGTCTTTTCGAAGATCTATGAATTCATCAGAATCGTCCATCTTTAGATATTTTATTTACACATATCCCTATGTGTTCTGCTAGTTAATAGTTTCCATGTCAATATCCTGATCCAACCACATGTGAGAAAGAGTCATGTTGTCATCTCTTTCGAGATCAGTGAATTTAGACATGAGCTAGTCCCAAAATCCTCAAATAGTTCAAGTTATCGATTTTTGATCTCAATTGTTGTGCACCAATCAATGATTATTTGAAATTTTAGATGAATCATTCTAACGTCCCTTCATGCTGCCGATTTGCGCATATATTTTACTTTGAGAATTGACATGGACGATAGATGGAATTAATGAAAAACTACAGTAGATTCCCTATACTAAAAATTTATTATTTCGGATGTAAGGACTAACTACTATATATTCAAATGTGTTTGAATAATTCCATAATTTGCATAGAACTATTTGATTTTTTGCTTAAAAAATCATGATTGATCCGGTGTCACTTAGGAATTGAATTGTGTTGTGTTTATCACAAAGCTCCTGACTGATAAGTATTTGACTCAGAAAAATATTTGTGCGTAGGTATTTATCATGATTGTCTCCAAGTTTCTATGATTGAGGGAATATTGAGTTAAATTGTTACAATTTTGTAGGAAATATGTCACCTAGATGACCAGTGACTCACCGATCACCAAAGACCCAAAAAGGAGGAAGTGATAAAATCAGAGAGGCATCCAGCTCAGCTGCTAAGAAGATGGATTTTCCCCCCAAGGCAGAGCTGGTGATCAGAATGTCACAAAAGAAGCCAGAAAATCCACCTCTGCTCTTCAAAGACACAAATAATAACACCACATCCAAAATAATCATGCTTTCATTGCTTGATTTATACAAAAAAATCCATTATGAATATTTCCAAGAATTTACGCCTCACAGTGACATGGAGGTGAGGGAATTGGATGATGAGATATTCCAGAACATTAGGCGTTCTTCTTTATATATGGTGGCGGCCAAGACACTCTTTGTTACTTGTGTTGAACTCATAGAGTGGATCATTCATCATGCCAATGTAGAGAAATATCTGTTAAATAAAAAATATGGAGAATGTATTGACATCTTCTTTCTGATATAGGTAAGCGCATATTACAAACTCAAGGATGTTGAATTCAGGTTAAACAAGGATTTTCTTGTGGCGTTCTATGAATTCCATAATACCAATAAATTGTTAGCATCTTGGTGGAGGGAGGATAATAAATTTGTGAATCTGGCCTCAGGGTGGTACAACATAGTGAACCTAAAAGAACCCTACATCTTCCTCATGGCCTAGATTTGTCATTTATATGGAGAAAATGATTTCTTCATGTTCTCCGAAGATTGGATTCCTTTGACTCATACAATTTATGCATCTGGAAGAACCTTTAAATGGGGAGCTATTAGATCGAAATAGTTGAGCACCACGATAGAGGAAGAGGAGAACCCAAAACTCAGAAAAACCCCTACATTCTAAATGGAATATTATCTCTTGGATACAATATGCACTAGGAATGTGTTCCTTGGTTTGAGCCCGATCCAACATATTTATGAATTGTCTGTACATGTTTATTTTGGCATCTTGTGGGAGAACATGTTCAAAAGATCAATTTATTATTTTGTGATGGATTCATAGCTCGAGTATATTCCTTAATTCTTAAACAAAATTACCCAAGACTCTTCGAAGAAACAAGGTAATATCCAATATTTGGAATTTGTACTCAGAGGAAAAAAGCACATATGGCATAATTTTCGAAGCCATCAGATCACCACACTGATTTCCAATCCATGTACCCGAAAATTTGGTGTTAGGAGAAATTGTCTAGTAGACCATGTTGCAAGGGTTCAATGCATCTCTAGTAAAGGATAAGAAAAGGATATTCATCCCCTATGGGTTTTATGTGGGCTACCATTTTGTGAAGGATACCACACAGGCCAAACAAGAAGATCAGAGTCAAATAGAGTACATGTTTTCCACCA
Source organism: Picea engelmannii (assembly GCA_009831015.1). NCBI lineage: Eukaryota > Viridiplantae > Streptophyta > Pinopsida > Pinales > Pinaceae > Picea > Picea engelmannii. Next base: position 14,505 of record ML809885.1, read on the forward strand.
GGCGATATAGGAAACAAAACTATAGGCCATTGGTAGTTGAACATGTTGATCATGTGGTGTCTCATTGGTCATACCCACATGAATATTTTGAGGATAAAATATTCACAAATAATTCCGCAAACTGCGATGTGTTAGCTCCTGAAATGTCCCATTCCAATCAACCTTTAATAAGTTTTTGAGTCTTGAAATTGTCAAAGTTTTTTATTTACTCATCAAGCATTATGAATATTTGAAGATAGTATTTCACCAAAGTATGGTCATTCCAGTTGTATTGGAAGGATGACTAGTGTTCTTCAAAGGAGGATCCTATTCAAGGATAGGTTAGGCTCTCTTGTCAGATTAGAGCCATCAGACACAAGCATCATTGAACAAGATTAAAACCATGTGGATTCATTCAAGAGGATTGGATGCTAGAGGTATGTCCAGACGTTAGAGGGCTATCATCTAGAGGTTTCAAGAGTTTTTTTTCATAATTTAAAGGAAGGTAAAATTCAGGTTGGACCCTTGGATATTGAACCTGTCAAGTTTCCTAAAAGAAACCTCTTCATCCAACCTTCCCAATAAAGATAAGTGACTAAGAAAGAGACAAGTTTGATGAAGTTTTGGAGATCATAATTCTAATTCATTCAAAGGGAAGTTCATCTATCATGGCATATTTATATCCCTCACAAGAAAACAAGAGAAAAATTTGTAAAAAAAGAGGGTTTTGTTGCATTTTGGGAGTAGTGTGACCCACGATGCGACCCTTCTGCGCAGTGCGACCCACAACACGACCCTTCTACACAGTGCAACCCACGATGTGACACACAAAGAAACACTTCAGTGTAGTGTGACCCATATTGAGACCCATGACATGACCCTTCTACGCAGTGCGACCCATGGTGCGACCCTTCTGCGCAGTGCGACCCACGACGCGACGCTTATGTCAAACTTTCAATTTTTTGAATTGTTTCCTGTTTTGGTCAAAATTCAACTTGGAAAGAGGATTTTTGGGTCAAGGTGGCCACATATATTTGAATATAATATCATCCCCTATCAAATCATCCTGGTGGCACTTCATTTCATCAATGGAAACATTCTAGGGATCAAATCCTAGAATGTAGAGATATGACTAGATTTTGAAATCTGTATTTTCTTGTTTTAGTCATGTGATTTGGAGATAGATTATGATGATATGGAAAGGTATTTTTGGAAAGTGAGAGATTTTTTTCACAATAACTATATCCTCTTCAAAAACCTCTCTCATTTTTCCAACAACTGTTTGGATTCTGGATATATAGGTAAATATTTGAGCATCATTTTTCAGAAATTTGACAGTTTGTATTTTCCAGCCACCTCACAAATTCGAATTTGAGTTGGATATATTAAAAAAACTAAAGATAGGTGAAGAGGTTATGAGATCCATATATTTTGTATATATATGAGCATGTAATCTCTATATAAAGAGGACCAAAGGGAGGATCTAGGGGAGGTTAGATTGGGAGGACTTGGAGAGACTCCTTTGTAAAAGACTTTTGAATCCATATTGGAATATAAGCTTATTTTGTTGTAGATGTTCAGACCTTCATCTTCTTTCTTTTATGTACCTGTGGGTGAATATTATATTCATGTTTTCCATGTTTATCTAATGACTGATAACTATCATCTTACCTTGGCATTGATAAACTAGAATTGCAAGTACTCTTACCTATTATAGATGTCCATTCATGTATGCTTCTATATGTATGTTTCTGCTAGTATAATAAGTATTATTCATCATTTACATCTTTACATAAACCTTCTGAACAAGTATAGTTGAAATACTTATTTGTCTGAGTGTATTCATATGTGTCTGGAGTGAGTGATTTATCCATTTCTGATCCAATTTTATACCTTTATTTACACATTTGATTAAGTTACCAAGCTATCTCGATCTACAACCTAGAGAGACTCTTGGAGTGATAACAAATTGGCGTCGTTTCCTGGGAGAGGAGTTTGAAGCAAGCTTCCCTGGGAGACGACATAGTTATAGCTTTTGATGATATACAAAGAATGGACATCATATTGGTTGTAATCTTCTATCTGGCGACTCCATGAAGGAAAAATTCAGTGGTTACCAGGGATGATTTTAAGGATGGAAATTTATTTTAAAATGTAGAAACCTTGGCGAATCTTAGTAATCCTTCATATGCCAACTATAAATGTTTGGCGATATTTTTGTAAAAATATTCAAATTTCTAAAGATTCTATATAGTTTGTATAACATTTTGGCGTTTTTTAAGGTAAAATTTTTTTATCCTATAGAATTTGGGTGAATCATTTTTAGAATAGCGAATCGTTTTTTGGGAAAAACCATGGAATATTAGCCCATGAGCGAAATTTAGACCCTAAAATCATCCCTGGTGGTTACTCCACAATATTCAAATGTCAAAGGAATTTTCTTCTCTTTTGGATCGAGGGTTTGTACCTCTAAAGTTTTCTACAATTTCGGGTTTCCCACATCCAATACCTCATTTGACAGAATGGGGATATTTTCTGCCTATCTTCAGAGAGAGGAAATAAGACAATCCTATAGAACACCTCATCAATTTCCATGAGTGCATGGATCTACTAGATCTACAACATGAGGATGTTTGCATGAATATGTTCATGCATTCATTGGATGGTGATGCATGCAAGTGGTATTTCTCATTACCTCCTTCTAGAATTTCATCTTTGAAAGAGTTTCCTAGAGTATTCAATGAACATTGCAAAAGGTACTTTTCAGATGATTTTTTATTTGAAAATTGTTGTGAGGAATATGAATTGCATAATGGGATTGAATTTATAGATAGAGAAGAATTTCTCCCTCACAATCTGCAACAACTCTCTAATGATCTTCAAGATGATATGTTTTCACATGACCATGAAGAAGAAATGAATAATGAAAATCTTGAAGATTCTCTTACTATCATTAAGTTTGATTGTTATAAATATGAAGAGTTGATTTATTTAGCTACAAATGGAGATGATAAGTTGTCTTTTGGTCAAATGCCAATTGAGATCAGTAAGGGTAGCCCACAGTTTTCATATTTTCAAACAAAGGGAAATTGCAGCAGCTATGAGGAACTGGATTTTCATAGATCATCCATTTTTAAGGAGGAACAACAAAATGACTATCTTTCTCCTTATCTACCTTTTCTTCCAAATTTTGATGGAAAGGTTGATGATGAAAAGGAAGAAGGTGATGTTTTTTTCAGTTTTGTTTCAAAGCCCTATTGCTGATAATTCTTTGTAGAAATATTCATCTCTTCCATTAGGATTTTATCCTGATGTTCCAATATTTGACAAATATAGTGACGATGAGGAAGATTTTAAAGTTTATGAAGGCTTGTTGACTAATGGGATATCATCTAGTTCTAATTTTCAGGCAAGAAGAAGATCAATACTGTAATTATGATATGGTTGATGATAGTTATGAATCTGTTGTTTTAAATTCCAATGAAAATATCCTTAGTTTTGATACATCTTTTAAAGAGATCATTGTTGGGGAGAGTAATCAACAGTTCTGTCATGATATATCTTTTAAGACTCATCCTTCATTTGATCATTATGGAGATAGTGATGTAGAAGATCAAGAACATATCTCTTCTTTTCTCTAAAAAATTGTCAGCTGTAATGAACCAACACATCATAGTGATGGATCCAAGTCACAAGGATATAGCAAAGGGGAAGACATACATGAGAAGCCAAAGATTATGAATCTGTATGATGGTGATCACAATTTTGAATATCCTATGGCAGCCTTACTTGAGTCTTATCTCTCAGACTCTCTTAAGCTTTTAGATTTTATCATACCACTTGTATTTGACAGTGAGTGTGATCTCCTGAAAGAGCTTTTATGGTCACTGTTATGCTTTTATTTTTATCTTCTAATCAGTGGAATACAAATAAGTATTCCAGTCACAAGTTTACTTGTATGGCTTCATTGTAAGCATGATTTCACTTGATCAACAAGAAGTACAGTTGATTAGAGTAGGAGTGTGTGAAAATAAGCTCAGTAGTTGAGCATTTGTTTTCAGTTTTTAGTTGGTTTGTAGTATGAAGGATTTCAGTTTTCAACAAATAAGAAGAGTTTCTCTCAGTACATCAAGAGGGTTTACAAAGCAATGGTTGTACATGTTTAATACTAGATGACTCCATAACCCAATGGACTAGGCACTACAGAGTCCAAGATGTATATTTTTGAAGTGTGGTTTTATCTAAATAATCATAGCAGGTTGCAGGGTTTTCCAATTGAATGGAAATGCACATGGTCTACTAGGCTCTTGGAAACCTCACAGGGAAGTTTCCATCCCAGTTGGATCCATATGTTAGCTCATAAAATGTCCCATTCCAATCATCCTTTAATAAGATTTTGAGTCTTGAAATTGTCAAAGTTTTTTATTTACTCATCAAGCATTATGAATATCTCAAGACAGTATTTTCACCAAAGTATGGTCATTTCAATTGTATTGGAAGGATGACTATTTTTCTTCAAAGGAGGATTCTATTCAAGGATAGGTTAGGCTCTCTTGTCATATTTGAGCCATCAGACACAAGCATCATTGAACAAGATTAAAACCATGTGAATTCCTTTGAGAGGATTGGCTACTGGAGGTATTTCCAGAAGTTAGAGGGCTATCATCTGGAGGTGTCAAGAGATTTTTTGCAGAATTTCAAGGAAGGTAAAATTCAGGTTGGAACCTTGGATATTGAACCTGTCAAGTTTCCTAAAAGAAACCTCTTCATCCAACCTTCCCAATAAAGATAAGTGACTGAGAAAGAGGCAAGTTGGATGAAGTTTTGGAGATCATAATTCTAAGTAATTCACATGGAATTTCACCTATAATGGAATATTTATAGCCCTCACAAGAAAAGAAGATAAAAATTTGTAAAAAAAAAGAGGGTTTTGTTGCATTTTGGGAGTAGGTTGTGTTGCATTTTTGGAGCAGTGCGACGCTTCTATGTAGTGTGACCCACGTTGCAACCCTTCTTCACAGCGCGACCAACGATGCCAACCACGATGTGACCCTTCTATGCATTTAGAACCATGGTGAGACCCACGATGTGACCCTTCTGTGTAGTGTGACCCTTCTGTGTAGTGTGACCCTTCTATGCAGTGCGACCCACGACGCAACGCTTCTGTCAAACTTTCAATTTTTTGAATTGTTTTCGGTTTTGGTCAAAATTCGACTTGGAAAGAGGATTTTTGGGTCAAGGTGGCCAAATATATTTGAATATAATAGAATCCCCTATAAAATCATCCAGGTGGCACTTCATTTCAATAATGGAAACATTCTAGGGATCAAATCCTAGAATGTAGGGATATGACTAGATTTTGAAATCTGTATTTTCCTGTTTTAGTCATGTTTTTTGGAGATATATTATGATGAGATGGAAAGATATTTTTTGGAAAGTGAGAGATTTTTTTCACAAGAATGATATCCTATTCAAAAAAAATTCTCCTTTTTCCAACATCTATTTGGATTCGAGATATATAGGTAAATCTTTGAGCATCATTTTTTAGAAATTTGACAGTTTCTATTTTCCAGCCACCTCACAAATTCGGATTTGAGTTGGATATATTCAACAAACTAAAGATAGGTGAAGAGGTTATGAGATATGTCTATTTTAGATCTATGTGAGAATGTAATATCTATATAAATAGGACCAAAGGGAGGAGCTAGGGGAGGCTATATTGGGAGGAATTGGAGAGACTCCTTTGTAAAAGACTTTTGAATGCATATTGGAATATAAGATTCTTTTGTTGTAGATGTTCAGACCTTCATATTATTTCTTTTATGTACCTATGGGTGAATATTATATTCATGTTTTCCATGTTTATATAATGACGCATCATTGTCATCTTATCTCGGCATTAATAAAATAGAGTTGCAAGTACTCTTACCTGTTATAGCTGGCCATTCATGTATGCTTATGTATGTATGTTTCTGCTGGTATAATAAGTATTCTTCATCATTTACATATTTATATAAACCTTTTGAACAAGTATATTTGAAAGCTTTATTTGTCTGAGTGTATTCATATGTGTCTAGAGTGAGTGATTTATCCATTTTTGATCCAATTTTATACCCTTATTTACACATTTGATTAAGTTACCAAGCTCTCTCGATCTACAACCTAGAGAGACTCTTGGAGTGATAACAGGATGAAGTTTTGTAGAGGAAAGAAAAACCAAACCTGTTTATGTCCATGGCCATGTATGGGAATGAACAATTAGACTTTCTAGAGATGACACTAGGGGAATTAGCAGTGGAACAAGATCAACAAGAAGGTATAGAACAAACAATGGATAGGTTGGAGGCACAAAGGCTCTTAGAGGAAGCTGAAAGGATGATGCAATTGCAAAGGGAAACTGTCATAATTTCGAAAATAACATATTGTTAATAACTCACTATTACATTTGGTCATTTTCCAGCAGCGTGCTCATAGAAATTTCCACTTTATATTGTTGGGAGAACGACAAACATCGGACCCCCTCAAACACCATTTCACATGACGTCATTATATCGAAGACACAAATATCGTCTCTTGTGAGACGTTTCTAGCGGACACGTATCATCTCTACTTTCACTATCCAAGCCAACTATGGATGTCGCAACCACGATGCCGAAACGTCTCACCTCCGACGCCACAGAGGACATTGTAAGACCGATGAGGGGCCTATATCTCCAACATTTACGTTGTTGTAAAATAGACGTCCATTGAGTCAAACATGTGACATTGAGGACCCGTAGTGGACGTCGCAAGACCGATGAGGGGCCTATATCTCCTACGTTTACATTTTCACAAAATAGACGTCCATTGAGTCAGACATGCGATATCGTGATACTCACACTGGACATCGCAAGATCGACAAGGGTCCTATATATCCAATGTTTACACTATATCAATGGACGGATGGACGTTGCACTGTAATTTAGAAGAGGAATGTTAGACTACCAATGAGGGGTCTATATCTCCAAATTTTACCCTATATCAGCAATGGGAGGGATGTCAGAAGAATGATGACATGTTGGTATTTAAAAAAAAAGAAGCAGAGGATAAGAATAATCTTGGTGTCATGGACTTGGACTTGGTATTGATCCACTTTGATGTATGGTTTATTTATGCTCTTCAATTTATTTTCCATCTCATTGTAGATGCTTCTTGTTATCATTTTCTTATAAATGATTAGTAATGAATTCATTCAGATAGGAGTAAAGCAATGTGACAAGGCTCTCCATTTTTCTTTATTTCGTGTTTTATTTCGATACTTGTTCTCCTTTCTTCTATCAATTAAGTTGCAGCTTTGGAAGCACATTTCAGCCATAAAACAGTTCCTTTATAATTTTATTGAGAGTAGAAATCTTATCCCTTCAAGACTATAAATGTGTTGAATCTGCACATAATATATCTAGATAGAAAATACTACACACATTTGCATAGAGAAATTGAGAAAGAAGAAGAAGGAGAGAAAGAATGGAAGAATTTTCATTAACCGTAATGAATAATGAATAATTTACACATGATATAATTGGTATAACTCAATCAATGTGAAGTGGAGGAGAAAATATGCACCATAGTGGTGGTCTAGAGTGATTTGGACACACACCAATAGTTATGGGAGTGAACTGCCACCTAGTCTAGTCTCTCAGGTAGTTACGGGAGTAAACTGCCCCCTAGATGATTTAACTAGTCAACCAAACTTCAATTAACTGACTGAACAGAGTGTAGTGAGGAGTAGATAAATGAATCAAGGGTAATGCACCAGTCTGGTAATGATCCCAAGGCAAGTGTGCATTAGCATGGTGATGATCCCAATGTTGCATGGTGATAAAACCAATGCAACATCTAGACTCAACTCAACTAGTCAAACTGAAGTGTCAACTGAAGAGAATATTCTTTAGGTGGAATATTTTCTCCTAAAAAATAGGAGACTGGATAAATGAATAATAATGACTAATAAAAAAGGAAAAAACTTAGGTAAAATAAATCCTAGGTGTGTGTGAAATAAATCCAACACCCCCCCTGAACATCACTATGGTGAAAATAAAGAATGGGTCTGGGCAATGAGGTCATGTTAGGTACCCAAATACAAAAGATACATTGAAATAAAGTGAGGAAAGAGGGAAAACCTCANTTAAGGTACAATGTATGTAAAAATAACAACTACAGTTTATAGGAAACTATGTCCTTCACTCCAAGATGACTTCACAGAGAATTGAACTTCTGCTCAGTGAAGGTCTTGGTGAAGATGTCTGTTGCCTGTTCTACTAAAGGACAAAAATATAGGTTGATGATCCCCTCATGTACTAAGTACTGGATGTAGTGCATGTGTATCTCGATGTGCTTCTTCCACTGCCTTTGAACTGGATCTCTGCAGAACTTCAGAGTGTTATGGTTGTCACACCAGATGACGATCAACCAGTGAAACTGAATGCCCAATTCAGTGAGAAAATTTTGTAGCCACATAGCCTGAATGGTTATGTTAACTAACCATATGTACTCTGCCTCAACTGAATATAGATAAATGGTAGCTTTCTTCATGCTCGACCAACAAATAGGTCCAGAACCAAGATTGAGTGAGTAACCATATGTGGACTTGTGATTAGTGCTATCGCCAACCCAATCAGAATCAATAAACCTGATGAGATCTAATGTAGATTCTACTGCATAATGAATCCCAAAGGTGATGGTGCCCTTTATATATCGAAGGATATGCTTTTCAACCTTGCAATGTAGCTCATGCAGCTCCTGCATGAACCTAAAAACTGGGCCAACTGCATAGGAGAGGTCTGGTTTGGAGTGTGTGAGATACAACAAGCTCTCGACTAGCTGTCTGTACAGTGTGTTGTCAACCAATGGAATCTCCCCGCTATACTCAAGTTTGAATCCTTATAAGAAAGGATTTGGAGCAGACTTGCAATATGTCATGTCAAATCTCTCAATGAGATCTCGTGCATGCTTGGACTGAGATAGTTTGATGTCTAATGCATCCTGAATGATCTCGAGTCTAAGGTAGAAGTGTAGTGGACCCATGTCCATCATCAAAAACCTGTCATTTAGAATCCTCTTAACCGCAACAATCATTGAATTCGAGCAACTGGTGATAAAAAAATCATCAACATACATAACTAAGAGTAGAAGTGAATCATCCATCCTAAGCATGTAGACATTCGGGTCTGATTTACAATGTACAAAGTTTTGTGACAATAGGTAGGAATCCATCTTGACATACCATTCCCTCAGAGCCTACTTGAGGCCATAAAGGGACTTCTTCATTCGACAGACCAAAGAGGAGGCCTGTGTAAATCCCTGGGGCTAATCCATATAGATCTCCTAAGAGAGATCACCGTGAAGAAATGCATTCTTCACTCCCATCTGATGGACTTCCCCTCCCTTGGTTTCTACAATGGCAAGTGAAAATTGTATGGAATCCATCTTCGCTACTGGAGAGAAGGTCTCATCATAGTAAATACCATGCACCTATTGAAAGTCTTTGGCAACAAGGATGGATTTGTATCTACTAATATGTCTATTTGATGTGCTCTTGGTCCTGTAGAACCATCTTCATATGAAAATTTTCCTCCTGGAAGGAAGAGGAACTAGATCCCAAGTCTTGTTATTGAGGAGGGAGTTGTACTCCTCCTGCATGGCAGATTCCCAAAATGGATTTCTAGCAGCCTCGCCATAAGACTGTGGATCTGAAGACTAAACTAAGAAAAGATTCCTAGAGGGAAATGGTTCAGTGGTAGTGAGTGCAACAAGAGGCTCCTCAAAATCAGATCATGTCCTCCTATTACTGGATGGATCACCAATGAGATCCCATGCATCCTGAAGAGTAGTTTGTGCCCACTTGGGCCTCTTCTCTGGCTCTGCAGCTGCATATGGATTCTCTAACTTTGCATCTGACTATACTCGCTCTCAATCTGAATCATTTGAGTCCTATGAATTAGAACTTTCATTTTAAGAAGAGTGAACACGTGCATTCTCATCATCTCAGATAGGTGGAAGAATGAAGGTGTTTGCATGCGGCTGCTCAGGTACATGCGAGACACTTTCCTGGAATTGGACACTTTGATCAATGATGAGATGGTCTGAGGAAATATCAATAAGTATATATCCATTCACACCTTTGAGGTATCCAACAAAAATACACTCATTTCTCCGTGGATCCAGTTCCTTCCTCTTTTCAGAGGGAATCTGGGCCCATGCACGTGAACCGAAAATATGAAAGTGGGTCACTTCCGGTTTGAGGCTGCTCCAAGAATAGTAGGGGGTCTTATCCTTGATCTATGGGGGTATGTGTTTTGGATGTATGTTGCACAATTAACTGCTTCGGCCCATAGTATTTGTGGTAGTGAATTTGCATGCAACATGCAAGATGCCATCTCTTTTAGAGATTTGTTTTTCCACTCAACAACTTCGTTTTGCTGTGGAGTATAGGGAACTGTGTGTTGTAACTGAATCACTGCCTCATGGAAAAGATTATGGATCTCATGATTGACATAATCTCCCCCGTTATCATTTTGGAGGACTTTGATTTTATTTCTGGATTGTGTCTCAACTAGGGCTTTGAAATCTTTGAGATGTTGAAAGATCTCAGATTTTTTCCTGAGAAAGTAAATCCATGTAAAACATGAGAAATCATCAAAAAAAATGAGAACAAACCTCGCTTTGTTGATAGATGGATGCAGAAAAGGAACCATAAGGTCACTATGGATCATATCTAAAGGCATGGAAGCTCTCTGAGACTTTCCTTTATCGAATTCCTCTTGAAGGTGTTTTCTGAGAACACATCCCTCACATACTCCCATGGAGAAATGGATGTTTGGTAGACCATCAACCAATATTTTCTTTCTGATTTGTTGCATGTATCTGAAATTCAAATTTCCAAACCATTCGTGCCATATCCTACTACTTTCATCAACATGAGTAAGCAGTAGAGCAGAATCAGGTTCAATGAATTCATAACAAGTATACAATCTAGACTGATGATTTACCTCACTGGTTGCAAACCTAGAGTTGGTTTGCATGTCATAGATGTCCACGACATTTGGTGTGAATATGAATTTATTTACAGTGTCGTAATTCATCATCTGATACATTGAGAGAAGGTTGAAGGGAAGTTTTGGGAACGTGCAACACAATCTTGAAGCTTTCGTTGGTGAGTTCAATCCTTCCTTTGTGGGTGACTTCGATTGAAGAGTTATCCCCCATCATAATAGGAGGACATTTTCATGCATATAATTAAGAATATACTTCTTCTGAGGAAACCATGTAATGTGATTCTTTTGAATCTATGATCCAAGCATCAGGAAAGGAGTTGATGGAAATCAAGGCATGACTAGAATTTCCTTTCTTGGGATTTTGATCTCTTGGCTTCTTCTTCTAGGCATCCTTGGTGATGCAATATCCAAGGATGTTTTTCTGAAGTATTAGAGTTTAGATCTATTTTTTTTTGCATGCATGTGGATTCTAGATGGAATCCTTTGTGACAGTACGTGGATTTCTCCCCTTTTCTTCCCTTTTCCCCTTTGGATACAGAGGCATCGGTGAAGGGTTTCGTGTACCCTTCCTTCTTCAGATGTGCATGGGATTTTCTTTTGTATTTATATTTATATTTATGATATTTGTGGCTTCCATCTTGCACAGTAAATGCATGCGTCTTTGGGACTTTGATTTTGCCCATGTTGATGAGCTTGGTTTTCTCTTGTGTCAGGGATTCTCAATAAAGTCCTTAAGAGAAGGCATCTTCTAGGTGGCTCCGAAGGTGAATATGACTGAATGGAATGTGGACACAAAAACAAAGAATTCAGGACCAATTTTGGAGAGAATGGTGAGAATCATTTATTTCTCCTCCTTAGATTTATCAACCCTGCAACCTTTGAGTTGCAACAATAAATCCTTGAATTTTGTAAATAAATATTGGATATTGTCGAAGCTTTTTGGATCCAATGTGAGAAATTCCACCTCCAACATGTGTCCCCTCATCTCATCCTATTTTACAAATATCCCTTCCAAGGTGGTCTAGGTTTGATTTGGAGTCTTACAGGAAGATATGTGAAAATGGAGATTTGGAGAAATAGGACTGCAAATTGTTCTGAGTGCTTCATCCATTCGATTTAAGTACTTGGATTTTTATATGGCTGATGTTGGTTCTATATATGTATTCAAGGTTAACCTGTACAATCCTCTGGTTTGGATATGTATGGCTATTTTCTCCTTCCATGCAAAGTATTTGTAAGGTGTAAGAATGAATTCTTTTTGGAAATCCATCTTCCCGCCGTCTTCAATCTTTTGTACCTGCACAAAAAATTGGTGTATCTTTTGCTTAGCAGTCCATCGGCTCTAATACCATGTAATTTTTTTGAACCTACACAAAATAGATCTAGCTAGAAAATACTACACACATTTGCAAAGAGAAATTGAGAAAGAAGAAGAAGGAGAAAAAGAATGGAAGAATTCTCATTAACCGTAATGAATAATGAATAATTTACACATGATATACTCTGTATAACTCAATCAATGCGCATTGGAGGAGAAAAAATTTGCCATAGTGGTGGTATAGAGTGATCTGGACACACACCAACAATTATGGGACTGAACTACGACCTAGTCTAGTCTCTTGGGTAGTTACGGGAGTGAACTGCCACCTAGTCTAGTCTCTCAGGCAGTTACGGGAGTGAACTGCCACTTAGTTGAGTTAACTAGTCAACCAATCTTCAATTAACTGACTGAACATAATGTGGTGATGAGTATATCAAGGAATAAAGGGTAATGCGCCAGTATGGTGATGATCCCAAGGCCAGTGCGCATTATCATGGTGATGATCCCAATGTTGCATGGTGATAAAACCAATGTGTAACATCCTCCAACCTTCACGACATCAACTCTGATAACAGGTGCAAATTTTTTTTTTTCTTTTGGGTGTGTGCGCGCATGTACAAGGAAACAAATACATTGACCCTACATCGTCACCCGACGACGAACAAGATGTGAACCACGACGACCACAACCAGACGACATAGGATGCACAACAAGTAACTGCATGCTTTTAATGACGATCAATCGCCATTAGGTAGACTGACTACTCACTCGTCACCAACAAACCAAGCACAACACCAGTCACAACCCAATACCATGTTAATTAAAAGAACAACCGCACCCTTATCATAAAATATGAGCAACGACTTCACCACCATCCCGACTATCCGTCGAGCCAAGCTAGTCATAAATGAAATCTAAGTTAATCATCTAGCACGAGCTCACTTAACATGTCTAAGTGCAATTATCATCAAGGTACAATCTACACTAGTCTTAAGGACAAGGGATTGCGCAACTTTTAGATCAGAATGGTCATCGAGGTCACCCTCTAATTCAACATTTAAATGACCTTACCATTTATGTGTTGTCGGCATAAATAAAATTTGAATGTCCTTACAATAAGTTAACCATATCATTATCTTTATACTACTATAACAAAATAACATAATAATTCTCTTACATTTCAGGTGTTATCAAATGCAATCCTAGCCTCCATCCAAATTGCCAGGACATTTCATTTACATGTTTCAACAAAAATTATACTGACCTTACATTACAATAACATTGCAAATAGAATAACAATGACATTTCTTTTATAGGTTATCTACACTAAAGTTACACTCTATATTATATTGGAAAACATTACTCTCACATCTTCCGAAACAATAATTACAATGGCGTGACCCTTCCAATAACGAGATAATTTACAGTCGTAATGCATCACTCCTTACTATACCCATTTAGGTTTTCATAACACCAATAAAATTTCAGGAATATTTTCACTAATAGGACTATATCCTTACTTACCTTTTTGGGTTAAGATAACATTGCATCAGACAAAAAAAATAGCATTACCCTTTTTATATCACTAACACTACCTTCTATCTTATAATGCAAGAGCAAACTAAATCTATTACAGTGGCCTAGAATTTACATATTACAATATCAATACATTAGAGTACACATCTCTTTACAAATCATAACAACACTTACGATATCCATAAAAGCCACCATTTACGCTTTATTTATATTCCCATATCTTTGCAGTGATAAATACAATAAATTAACCCACATTACATTCTATAAATAATCAACACAACAAAACTGGTGGCCCAACACTATGCCAAGTAAAGTATGGAAATTAGCAAGGAGATGGTTGGGAAGGCGTGCCAGGTGTGGATGATCAACTAGGCAACTAGAGAAAGGGTAACTGTCGGAAAGACAACCGTCAGTACTAGGAGTCCGCTCAGAAAATCTTCTGACCGCGTCATAAAATTCATTTATGCAGCGTCTGTCAATGTGTCCGATATAGTTTCTCTGATGGTTGTGGCTAGAGGTTTTCCATGTGTCCAATAGTTGTCACTGAATATTTCCCAGAGTAACAAGCAACAAAAGTAGAACTCACCAGTTGAGCTACAGTTGGAGGTGAGCTACAGATAAAGAGCTTGATGGAGGTGAGGTAACAATGAACAGTCGAAGCCCTTAACAAAAATCCGTAGCTGAAAATGACGAGTTATATAAATTCATAATTAGCAATCTGTTCATTTTCTTGCAATTCCGTTGATAGAGTAGTTGACTTAGAGAACTGCTAGTTGGACAAGGATACCTTTAATTACATTATACACACAATAGTGAAGCGTAGACATTATATTTTTCACACATTTTTTTTTTTTCCAACTGATACAAATACAATAAGTTTATGTCGAGGGGTTCGACTTGACACCGCTGGCAGGTTAACGGTATTAAACGTGGTGTTGCAGGGTGAACTGAAATAGTTGCATTACAGGGGCAAGGTGACGGATTCAGATGACTATTATCCAGGACTTGCAGGCAACCCCAAACATGAATACAACCGGAGCACAGAGGTTAGATCATGTGGAAACGCGTGGGTATTCTTGCCCAACGCACAGGAAACACAACACATCGCAGAGAAGAGAAAGGGGGGAGAGATCCATGAGGGTAACCTCTCCCAACTCACCAAGGAAACACAATGTCAACCAGAGATAAGCGGGTGAATTTGTGCGGTTAACCTCTCCCAAAGCGCACAGGAAACTAACCCCCAAACGCAGGAATAAACACCAGAACTCAGTAAACAAAAACAACACAAAAGGCGGAGGTTATGGTGGGAAACCGTGGGCATCCTCCAGCAGAAAATAAACGAAAACACAGAGCATTCATATCAGTAAAAGATGCAGTGATTTCCAACACAAACGCAAAAATTTTTCTAACAACAACCGCAGAGATAGATAAGCCCAATAACTCAGCGAATTACACACCAAATTTTACAGAGAAATGCGTTGAACCCGCGTCGGTAATCTTCGCAAATCCGCAGAGGAATACCAACAAAGGGTGAAGATTTGGGTGTTGAAATGAGGGGGAAGAAGTATTTCATAACCGTAACACCATTACATTCTCCGAATAACAGAAAGGGAACCCAATCAGTCTGACGGAAACCCAAGCGGATTGAGCCAAGTAGTTTTCATCTTTTACAGTAAAGGGCACCAATAAGAAATTGCAGCCAAAAGTAGGAGAAGGCCAGAGCCAAGGATAACCCATCGAAGGGACCCTATGGATTATAACAGTCTAGGCGTAGATATCAACATCAAGGAAGCGGGATGATCCAATTTCAACACATCAATCGTCATCATTTAGATTTATATATATATAAAAAAAAAAAAAAAAAAAACTTTTTCTTTTTTCTTAAACAAACAATTGCGCTCGCGTACCTGTGACCAATGATGAATGAACCGAAGATGCTATCCCGTGCTTGTGCTCCATATCTCTCCCGCTCGCCGATTGTAGAGACTACCCCGATACCTCCCAACCAAACGCTAGGGGTACTCTGCTTCCCCCTTAGCCCCCCGAGCCGCAAAGGGGCCACACAAATCCAAAAGGTATACCTAGCTTCCCAGCTCACCTCCAAGGCTGAGCTACCACTCTAGTCCCAGATGATAAAATACCAACTCCTCACAAGCAATCAGTCCAGTCCAAATTTGGCAGCATAACGATACCTAACAGCCCCCCCTTTCTTTTATCGAGTTTTCAGACCCCCTCTTGCCCTAATCACATTTAATTTAAGTTTTTAATAAAAACCCTAAAAAATTCTCTGTTGTACAAGTGTCATTCATCCCCCACATTTCTCCAACATTATTTTCTTTAAATTTATTAAAAGGCTCATTTCCCTATTTTTATTATTCCTTTTTTTTTTCTTTTTTTTTTTTAAACCAAAAAGGTAAATGTGCTAATTAATCCTTTCATTTTTATTTTTTTATTTCATAACTTTTTAAACTCCCGCACGTTAAATAATTTTATTACTTATTAATTGTCTATGTTTCCTTATTACTTAGTTTCCCTGTTTTTTATTAATCCCTTCCCTTTTCTTTTAAAAAAACCCAAAAGGTAAATGCGCTAATTAATATTTTCAATTATTATTTATTTAATATCTTTTGTTCTTTCACAAGTTAGCAATTAATTTCCTCTTTGCAAATTTTTAAATCCCTTAGTTAATTAAATCCTTACTCTCTTTATTTACCCCAAGAATTTTATGAATACCTAACTATTACTTAGGTGGGTTCTGGTTTAAATTTTTATTTTTATTCCAGGGTCTATTCTTAAGGTTAGACTAAAATTTTACCCTAAAAGTTTTAGACTCAGTACTTAGATTCTAAACTGGGTGACACTGGGTTAGGGGAGTTGTTTAAGGATTTCTTAAGGCATTATTGTCTTAGGGATATTTAGGTTTGTTTCCTTCATCCACATCAATGCGACGTGCCCTTCAGGATGCACCACGTGCTCCAAGGGTGCCACTCACCTCGTTCGTTTCCTTTGCGCGACGTGCCCTTCAGGACGCACCACGTGCTCCAAGGGTGCCACTCGCTTCTTGTGTTTCTTTTGTGCGACGTGCCCTTCAGGATGCACCACATGCTTCAAGGGTGCCACTCACCAAATGGACTGATTGGTAGACATGTATAACCCCTGGAGTCAACACTCTTCCAGGTGAACTTGTGGGAGACTAAGGGCTCTAAGGAATAAGGCCCCCGCCTTATTGCGTGCCCCTTAGAATCATCATGAGCGATTGTCGCAGTCTGCCCTCACGGCATTGTGGATCCTCTCGAACTAGGTAATCATTAACCTATAGTTCGAGCCACGGCGGGAGTGCTAGTAGGTGGTGGCAGAGCTGTTGTCCACCCCTCTCCCTCAACCTCTCTGGAAATCATGTGTGGCCCCTTTATTCCATATGTGAGTCTGGTCGGCAAGCTATCGTTAACCTGCATCATCAACAATCGTGTCAGAACAGTCAACATCATATCAAAGAAATATCACAGTAAATAAATCAACCCAAATAACACACTCCCTGACTCAATCCGGAGTCCAAGGGGGTTCCACCGATGCCTCTTCATCCTCAAGGTCCAAAACCCTACACACTCAGTAAAACCGAGTCAATAGCACCTGTCTATGTCAAGGAAGTAAAACATCAAGTCATCTATCATAACGCATCATAATCAAGGATAAATGTTTAACATCATAAAGGTCCAGATCACTTGCGAGCAAGTGTCCTCAAAAATAATTTTACTCAGTGCGCCAGAGCGGGATGTTACACAATGCAACATCTAGACTCAACTCAACTATTTAAACTGAAGTGTCAATTGAAGAGAATATTCTCCAGGTGGAATATTCTCTCCTAAAAAATAGGAGATTGGATAAATGACTAATAATGACTAATAAACAAGGAAAAACCTTAGGAAAAATAAATCCTAGGTGTGTGTGAAGTAACTCCAACAAAGACTAGTTTTATCAACATATTTCTAGAAAACACTTAAGGTTTAGGTGCATCATATTAGGCCCTTTTTACCTTTTTATCTTACATTAAAGATGAATTGATCAAATAGTTCCTTCATCTATTAGTTGGTGGAATATGGTAAACAATCCTTTTCTACCATATGACCTAATTCAAAGTAGTTGTTTGTGACATACTTGTTCTCTCGTTTATACAATTCCTTATGACTCCATTACCCCATGATTGATAGGCATTGGTTTCCTTCCATGTATTTTTATTCCTTGTTTTCGTCCTTCATTTATATATATTGTCCTTATCCCATTTGAATTTCCATCCCATTTCATATACTACAACAACCATACATTTTTTTAAGGTGTACTCTTCCTATGTCACCTAAGAACCCTACTCCATAGCCTTAGCAATATTAGTTTTAGGAATTATCCAATTTCATCAAAATTGGAGGGTGGTGACTTGAGCAACAAGGTGGATGGACTTGTATCTACAAGTAGCACCAAGCACTAGCACTGAATCATGATATCCTTGATGGATCGAGAGAGAGGCAAAGGATGACGTCGAAGGAAAAGGGTGCTATTGATGATGAGGACCCCAATATAGGGCATAATTTTTATGATATGTAGTTATTTGTTGTAGCATGATCGTTTTAGGACTCTAGAGGCCAATTAGAGCCTCAATGTTTATGTATTCTATTGCAGACATGTATTACACTTGGCACTATTTTGTTATATTCACCCTTGCATGGTATATACATGAGAAAACTTTGCATATTTTGGGTATAATGACTGGGATTTACATTAATGTATATGAATAAAATAAATTCATCATAATTTGAAAATTTTATCTGTTTTGGTCCACTAAGTTTGTTTCTAGTTTTATTCTTGGCTCTAGTTTTTTGGGATGGACTAGTTCAGTTCTGTTTTTTTGGTCCACAGGTTCAGTGTCAATTCTAGTTCTAGCAACATAGATTTCTACAAATAATTATAAAAAATTCTAAAAAATAAAGTAATAAATGTCAAAATCATAAATTAGCCAATGCTTGCCCTTCTTCTTCCATGTGCTCCAACACTAATTCATAATAAACATCAAATGCAAGGGAAACACTTATAAAATCTATTGCAAATTTGATTTTTCAACTCCATGTAATGCCCAACACCAAAGGGATTCCTCGAACCAACTAACAATGAATAGAAAATGGTGAAAATGATTTTATTTATGGTTTTCATAGGTTTCAATATAAACAAGAGGGTAGGTGGACCAAATAGAGAAGGGTGGGAGTGATTAGGGTTTTTTATTTTTGTCATTACACAGACCAACACTTTGGGGATGTGTAAAGATTCCTCATTCCAGGAGGTATGTCCATGTGTCCAAGATAGGAGGAATATGAATGGGGACTTACCCCCCTACATCCCCAACATACCTTTCCAAATCGAGTATGGCCTATCTGTACCCAAGATGTATCCCACATCTCTAATACATCGTCCCTGTCCAAGACATATCAATAAGGTGCGAGCATAAGTCTCATGTAACACCGTTATGTACAATACTTGTATTCTTAATAAATATTCAATATTTTACTCTACCAATGTTGAAAATGGTGTAGGTTTTACTTTGAGCCTTGGCCAACCTTATATTGTAATCATTACTATATTTATAGTTTTTGCTAAGCCCAACCTTGTTCATGTAGAATCAAACCCTATTAGGGAAACTTCCCTACCTACTGAGTTTGATATTTATAGACCCACTCTCATTTCTAATTTAACTCAAGTGATTCATATTCATCTTTTATCAAAGTTATTCTTTGCACTATATATTGTGAATCTCAACAACCAAAAACGACTCTAGAACATCTAACAATAAAGAGAGGATAAACACACATGAAGAACAATGTATGCATGATTTTTGTTCTTTTCAATTGAACAAGTGTTTGAAGAAAAGGTTTTTTGACATTACATTTTAGTCCAACCTATGGATTTCCCCTTCATCATGGCTAATTTCTAGTCATGATTCTCAAAACATTGGAGTGATTCACCATTGCAAAATTTTAAAATAAGAAAGTACACCTAATATATTAATTTGCAGAGAGGGAGAAAGTAGTTGCATTCAATATTTTGCAGGTAATTAACCATTTTCTATATGAAAATCAATCTCTCCAATCTCTTTAAAAGAAAAGATAAATAAAAAGGTTGAATTACTCTAAAATTACAGTTAAAATGCTCTATTATTTAATCAATATTTTTGAATAGTCTATGAAATTGGATATGCATAAGCAAATCTTACCTCCTCAACTAAAGATTTGATTTTGGACGCATTGTTCTTCTTTAATTGTTTCTTCTATCTTCTCTTAATTCATCTGCAATGATATAAGTTTAAACTCACAAATTACTTAAAGATCTATGTTTCTTGACCTAAAAAAGTGCATATTCAAAAAATTCCAGGGTTCAAAATGAAACATAGGTTATTTCCCTTCAACATATAAACACAAAAACCTTGCAATTAATCACATAGGTGGAAATAGTGGGAGATAATCAGTTGGGGAAAAGAGAGAGAATTCTGCAAATTTTCTTGTAGTCTTTGATAACCAGCGTCTCCTTATAATAACCACCATCTATGTTCCATTGATTCTATCCATTTTCTAGCTCCAAAAATCACTTAATATTTATGTACAACAATCATTTCCTTCTTTCCAAATGAAACTTGTGGGAATCTTCCCTCATGGGACATCAAATAAAAAAATAATACTTCAAAACATGGACATCAATGCACTAATTCTCTTGAGTTACTCAGGTGCCTCTGCAAAACTAACTAGGTCCCATATTATACTTTTCTATTGACTTAACCATCAAAGTTAACTTCCACACACTAAATAAGTCCTAGGTTTAGCTTAGTCATTTTCTAATATCAACTTGGGGTTGTATCACTGAAACTTATAATATAAATGACTATGAAATTAAAGGGCATATAAAGTATTAAAAATTACCACCTTATTATACCTAATTGAGATTTATGGTATGCAACATGAAAGTATTGTTGCTAACTAGCATAGAACCATCTTGATCACATATCTACTAAGCACATACAGGGAGAAACAAAAAACAGGTGCAAACATCTCAAATCTTAAAGAAACCATGATTTAAGATGGATCTATGATAGTTTATTTTTTAATTCCATTTTATTTTATTAGACTTGCACACATACACCGTACATACAATTATTACCATTCACTTACCACTATTAACTAAGTTATGAATATATGATGTGATTAGTTACAATGGTTTGTAACTTTGTAGACAATGATTATCACATAGACAATGTTTTCAATGAGAATGACATTCTAAGCATTTAAAAGTCTTAATCATGTCACCACCTGTATGACATAATTGCCTTGATAAAACAATGATGAGGAGAATAGTAATGATAAATAATTTTCTACAGATAATTGTAAAAGTCAAATTGAGAATGCATTTGGTAAGATATGATAAGATAAATTTATTAATGTCGAACGAATGACCAAAATAGGTAAATGGGACTTAAACAAATGTACATTCAAAAAAAGCATTTGCAAGAGTACCCAAACAAAAGTACATTAAAATTGGACAAAAAATCCATAGAATAAAATAAATTAGAAATGGTGGAAGACAAGTGTTATTAAGATTATATTAGCTAGATTAGTTGACAAGCTCCTAATGGGTGTGCTTCAACATTGTGAATATCAACAAGTTGAGGGTGCTATTGACATTGTTTTGGTTGGATTGTAGAAATTATAAGGGAAGGTCTTAGAGATCATTGAGAAGGATCAACCACCCATTTAGAATAATGGGTTTATAAATATACTTAGAGGTAAGCCAAGAAGAGACAAAATAAGACAAAGGTGATTGAGGGACCTTTGGTGACTATGGGAGTAGTGCATGATTCATTAGACTTACTTTACTGAAGGTGAAGATTTAACAAATGTGACTTGGCAATTCATAAAGTGTTATAAGGTGGTCTGGGGTGAAGGATACTAGTTTCCTTGTGTCATCACTAGGTGCTTGGGTAGAAGGCATGAGTATGAGAAGCTTTCTAAAGAGTTGGATAGAGAAGAATGTTTTTTTTTTATCTTGATGAAAGATTTTTTATCTAATAATCTAGTAGCACTTCCATGATTTCACATGATTTCTATTCTTTTTTTTCAAGTCTTAAATTTTCAATAAGAGTTTCATGTGTTTGATACTAAGAAATGGAAGTCATCCTTGTTGTTTGAGTCTTACCTATGCATATTTTTCCAAGTCCTAACCTTTTTATAAGAGTTTCATGTGTTTTGTACTAAGAAGAGGAAGTACGTGTAAGAGGTATATAACATATATAGAATAAATAGAGAACATGACAAGTACTAAAAATATGATATATCTCAATAAATTATCACATGGAAAACCCTAAATTAATAAATAATCACATAACAATTCATAAACATTAAACATAACCAGAATTGATGGCTATATAAACTATGCTGAAAGGAGCAATCACACATGATTTGATGAACTGATCGGCACAGTTGGAATGGTTTCCCCCATCTGCTCATCTTAATATATATGACCCTATTTTTGTCTCAAGCTTCCCTCACTCGATGAAGAAAGATCTTAAAGTACATGGCAAAATCATTCAACCTCCATAAATATCTACAAATCAATACAAGTCATATTTGTAGTGCATTATTTACTCTACAATGCATTTTTATGAGAGTTTCAGAACATACCTGAATGAGATACTCTTGGTTTTGAGAATAATTTATTGGAGCCGCGTGTCTAATATTGGATCAAACGGCCTCCCTTGATTTGAGGTAGCAACAACGAAATCAACATTGACTTTGTTGTTGCTTCATTGGATCGAGGGAGGTTTTCTCCAAGATTAAACGACTCCAATAAATTATTCTCTATTGAATAGGGACAACCACATGAAGGCGGAAGCTCTTATGTCCCCTCCACCCCCTCTCACATCACTCTCAATTCCCAAACACCCAATCTGTTTTCTACTAGAAAATATGTATTAAAAAATTCAAAACTGATAGAATGTGATTGTAAAGCTATGCAAGAAAGCTAAGCTAAAATAACTACAAATTTGTTTGATTTCAATTTTCTTTGAACGTAAGAACTAACCATCCATATTTAATTTTTTTCCAACATGAGTACAAAAAAGTATTTCATAGAAAATATATTTTATAAATATTTATTAAAATATTGTACATCATCATTTAGTTTTAGTCAACCTCCTCTTCTTAGCTCTAAAATTCCTAAGTATTTCATCAATATTGATGTCTTCGTTCTTTGAGTGCTCTTCAAAATATGATTATGTTTTCTTCCTCTCACGCAGAGCACACCTAATCGTGAGGTATTCATGGGGTAATGGAGGCCGTTGTGATGAGGCATCACCTGCAAAAGAAAAAAAAAATAGATGGCCAATTTTTAAATATCATTGAACCAGTTTAGTAATATTTAAAAAAACACCTGCAATGTCATTATTTACCTAGTGCACTGGTCGACACCGTTGGAATGGTTTCCTCCGCATGATCCTCTTCAACTGTATGACCCTCAAGGACAACATTCTCTGCCATTGAAACCACAAAATTTATAAGGACAATCATAAATGTATAAGTAAAAAACATTAGAAGTACAAAATGTATAACTATGAAATTATTAAGTATATGATTAGAATACAACTATATTACTGTCATGTACCTTATTCGTAGAACCATCATGGGGATGCACCCCAGTGGAATGGGACTCCACAGGAGAACCATCTCTGTTTGCAAACCATTATCAACGCATTTCTCTCCAATACTAGTGGGTTGGTTGACAATGATGCTCCCCTGATTAAAACAAAGTTGTAACACATTAAATTTATAGATGATATCAAACATGAATGTATTATATTAATAATTAAAGGTTAATTTGGATTGAATTTTATTTATCTTATTCTGCAAAGTGGTTCTTTGTAAATTCCCTAAGATTTTTCGGTGTTCAACTACAATTTTATAGTCGTACTTGTAACCAAGCTGGAGGTATTCCTTCATGGTTTCAGTACCGAGCTCATCGCCCTACATTGTATAAGAGTATGTATTTTTAATGTTATTGGCTGCGTTTACCTAAAATTTTGAAGGTGATACAAATCATATATTTGGGTACTTACAATTTGTGACTGCAACTTCAAGTAGTTGCCCTGACCTAGCCTGTGTTGGCCACATTTGGAATGCCTTTCTTTTGTTTGCTTTCAAGTGTCAGTCAACCTATCATCAAAAGTTTCAAGTATGTTAATATATAACACACTTTTATTTATATCTAAAAAAAATTAAAGGTATTGAATTGAAATTGTAATTTACCTTCTGGGACCAAAGGGTGTTTTTCCTTCATCTGTCAATTTATTCTCTTTTGCATCCTCAATGAGGGCCTTCCACTCCCTCTCTAGAATCATCAGAGGACACTCATACCTATCATTTTTTTCAAGTGTTTCCTATAGGTTTCCCGCATATATTTTAAATATTGGTCAGTTGTGATGGTGGCCAAGTTTTTATTAAATGTGTCTACACCAAAACGACTTTCAAGATAATCCATCAATTCTTTTTTGAGATTGGAATTCTAGGAATTCCACCTCTCTCGTATGGTGGGCCCAAAAATCAGCAACACCTTGTTCTCCAAGACCCTATAAAAATCGTTGTTCCCTACACGCAAAAATATTATATGATTATTAACTTAAAAATAATAATTTAGATGATTTATGTTTGTCTACATAGAGAACATGAAACAATTAAAATTTTAAAAATTATCTGGGACTTTAACTTGTTTTAATGGAGTCCCTTTCTCGTTGACCATAAATGTTCCTTTAAGGGTCCCCATGCTGGTCACACGTCTTTCTTTAGGAAAAGAAACCATATAGTTGGCCAAATCATAAAACCTCATCTCTGTCACCACCTCCAGAGCCTACCTGTGTGGATTCCTAGGGGTGCATGTTGTGGCTCCCACATAATGGTGTGGAAGGTGGAGATATGAATAGTCACATCCTAGCAGGTATATGAGGGCCTATGTCAGTACCCTGTGGTGTCTGTGCAGTGACACTACTACTACAACCATGCATGTCGAGGTTAACAGGATCCAAAAATATTTATATAAGAAATAAAATCTTGTTTTCATTTAGATAAAGTAAAAGTTAAAAATAAAGATTTCATAATTGATCTTATGACAAAAAAATAAAACCACTTGAAATTATGGTTATTACCTTATATTTTTTAAGCCTTATCATAACTTCTCTGATCCTTTCTTTGACTTTAGAAGTTTGATCTAGAGTGTCTAACAAGTGAGCCAGTTCCTTATTCGCTTGATTGATCCTTTTTTTATTAATACCATAGGGTCGGGGGATGCATACAAATCCCTTACGCTGAGTGAATCATCATTAGAATCATGGCCCACCAACTACATATTTCAACAAAATAAATGTTATTTCAGTTATGTAAACAAATAAAATAATTGATCGCCACAGAAATAAAATGCACATTAAATGAAATTCGAAAATTGTTGTTCGTTTACTTGTTATGAGGCTATTGATTTACCATGATCAACCTACCACATTACAGTAAAATTAGAACTGTGATCATGATCATGAGAAATAAAGTCAAATGTATGAGAAATAAAGTTATTTCATGAATACACATGGGACAAAAACATGGCATGCTAAAAACATAAAAGTGAAGAGTGACTAAAGAACATAATGGAAATCATAAAATATAAGAGTCATTGCTTACAGGTTGGGTAAAATAGTATACATACCTTTCCCATAATAACAACGTATGTATCTATTCGATTCAAATTGTAATCAATCCGTAACTCTTCCCATGTAGCTATTGATTTTATTGCACATACGAATACATGGTTTCCTTCACTCCCCTAAAATACGTAATTGGGTTTCTTATTTATGGTCGTAGGTAGTGTATTGTTTATAAACCCTGCAATATTCCCCGTTGATTTTGGCCTTCTGTCAATATAGATAGTTTTTCCTTTATTTTGATCATTGTCTTTTAGTTGTATATAATTTGCATCCAATCCATATCTTCGCATATTTTTTGTATATTGGACTAGTCGTATCCAATCTTTGTAGATATAACAAGGTTGACATACTTCGTCAATTCATTTAATCCGTCATAACATTCATTTATACCATCCATGGAAAATATCCCCAAACCATGTAATGATGATGGAGCAATCCGGTATATCCTTTCGTTTACACAAAAATGAGTGTTTATTTCAAAAAGATCCTTGGGTACACATCGTTTCACTATATGTTTGTACCTCAAGGGAACCTCGATGTCATCTATTATCTCATGATCATAAGAAGATGATCCTCCTTTTGCAAGAAAAAATTCCATGCGTCTATGGAATTTTCTTACGATCTTCTCACCTCTAGTTGATCTCCGCCTGTTAGACCTACTAGATGTCTCACTTTCCTCTATTCTACTTGAATTTCCCTCACTCAATGAAGATAGATTCTGAAAAATACATGTTTTCTTGTATGTCCTATAACACCATCAAATGAGAGAAATAATCAACCAGTTTCCTATACAAAATATATAATTAAATTGCATAGATAAAACACTTATTTTTAAACAAAACTTTTCCAATGAATTGTTTTCATATGAACAATATCTCACTACCCAACCATAAGCATCTAGTGTAGATGCAAGAAGGCATAGTGGTATGTGTTCCCCTTTGTTGAAGTGCCATTTAGGAAATTCGACAAATTCAATAGATAAGGGGACAAGGATGACATCATTTTCTCTTCATTATGTTGAACATAAGAGAGAAACTTATGAGACTACAAAGGCATTTTCTTCTAATGGTGATGGATTTTTTAAAGGATATTTGAATGTTGGGACATTATTCATTGATGATATGCATATAGTTGATCATGTTCACAAGGAAGAGACCCTAGAATCATATTTCCCTATGTATTTTATAGGCATTCCAAGGTACCCAAACCCACTACTTATTGCACATTCCAAAGATTCATGATTATAATACTATATATGTTGTGAAACACTAGGAATGTTTTCCTACATTGATGGAAGCTATTGGGATTGAGCATGAATATGTGGTCATGAAGTTATTTGTGCACTCATTGGAAGAAGATGTCAAGATATGGTAGAAAGATTTGACAAAAAATAACATAGGGGAATGGTATGAATTTGTGAATTATTTTAAGGATCAATTAAGTAATCATGGAAATTATCTTTCAAAAACAACAATTGGTAACTTAAAATCAATTATGGAGCACATCCCTTTGATTGTTAGGGATAAATTTTCTCTAGTCCAGGAGGATCAAGATATTAACTACTATAGTTTTGTGCAACACAAAAGAGATATTGATGGGGGTGGTGAGCATAGTCTTTAAGGATTGAAATAATATAATTGGATAGAACCCTAATAAGGGGGGTCTTTGTCAACTCATTGTCAATGGGCAATTATATGAGGATCCTCTATACGACATTTACTATGATAATTATGAAGCAGAACATTATAATTTTATACTTTTCTTGGAGATGAATTTTAATATTGTGTTATGGGTATGTAAGGTCATACTAAACACATCTAATTCATATATTGGGGCTTCAAAAACCATAATAATTGTTGTGATAGTTGGTTCCTTTCCTAATATTTCCATTGAAGGTTTAGTTTCAAGTTCTACACTATATTCATGGTGGTTTTTGGTGCTACTTGGTTCTCCACTTTTGGTATGGAAATGCCTAGAATTTCCAAGTGGAGGTTTGGTGTTAGTTGGAGAAGATCATGACATCTCATGCTCTCTTTTATTATCCAAAAAATTTGCATTATTTTCTTACTTATTGTAGCTTAGGTGACATGCTATCACAACTCTCTCATTGTCGGTTATCTTTTTTTACCTTATCAATGGTGTTGGGTTCCCTTTATTTTGGTAGTGGTTCATAGGCCTAAGGTGTTGGCTCAAAGACTTTACATTAATCTCTAAGCATGATACTAGGGTTTTAGGTAGCTTCTTGTGAATTTTTTGTTGTTTTGAGGGTGTGTTTATCTCAAACACCTTATTGAATGTATGTGTGGGCTAGATGTTTGGTCTTTTCTCACAGACATATTGCTCCCTTGCACATAAATGAAGTTTTTTTGAAGGGACAAATTAGTTGACATATGGTCACAATGCTCTCATTGTCATTTTTTTTTTCTTCATTGATGGTGTTGGGTTCCCTCTATTTTAGTAGTGGTTTGTAAGATTAATGTGTTGTCTCAAAGCCTCTACATTAATATCTAAGAAATTCTCTCCAAATCTCAGTCTTGTATTTTTTTTTCATGTTTTCCATAAATGGAATGTGTTATCATTGGATAGAAGCAATATATCCTTTGCAAATATGATGAAATATAATATGTAAGTCTCTAGGGTGGAAAGAGCGTTCCTCTTATGGATCAATAGTCTTGGGGTTGACACATTTATCAACCATATTTTTGAGGATGTTAGAAATGTATGGGTCTTTCTTGGAGTACTTGTCAAATTGTCCCCATGGATATTAAATTTGAAGAAAGAAAATAATCTGCCATTAAATATGCCATTCAAAAAACTTGAAATTTGTAATCAAGTAATCAAAATTGGAAAGAAACTAAACTTTTCACATGTTAATGTTGTTGGAATGACATTGTGGAAGGAGATAAAAATATAATTCTTATATATCTATGGAAATTGATATGGTACAACATGCTTCATCTTCTCAAGGTTCCCAAGTTACATTCTAATAAAAAAAAGATATGATATTTTGACATAGAGAATTGGGAAAATGAAAAAGTTAAAAATACAAGAAGAACTTAGCAAATAGAGAGATTGAGGGATAAAAGTATAAGTTGTAAATGTAATATTTCTCCTTGAACCACTGGGTTTTTTGGAATCTAGGGTTGTGAACTGGTACATTTTCATAAAGGTTGATAATGAGAAATAAAAGAGGTTGAATGCAACCTATATAATCAATGTGGCAAGGAAGCTTAGATGCTTAGTTTTCCTCCTACCTAAAAACATTGTTAAAGTCAATCCTAAAATGATAGCAATTAACTGCAAGCATTATTCTTTGAAGTTACTGTAAAGTTCAATGAAGCATGTGCAATGATAGATAGAGTTAGGGATGAGGGATGCATCGCAATTTTATATCCAATAATTATTCATTGAAGCATGTGCAATGATAGATAGAGTTAGGGATGAGGGATGCATCGCAATTTTATATCCAATAATTATTCATTGACGTTCTTTGTAAAAAAAGAAAACATATGGGTATTGTAGTTTGTTTACTACGATAAGAAAATGTGTAGATCGAATAGAAGAAAATATTAATCCCAATAAAGAATATTGAAGTTGTTTGAAGAAAAGTTTTGATATTACCTTGGATTTCTTTATTTTGAAGTATTGATTTAATGTATAATTCATTTTAAGTGTCCCTTGAAAAAAAAAATGGAAGTCATGGTGTGCTTCCACCCACATGTGTATATTTTGAGGAATGGAATGTTGGAAAAAGGAAGAGGATAAACATTGAGAATCAAATATCCTCAAGTCAACAACCCTAAAAGTTCATGCATCGAGGTTCTTAGGTGAGGTTTGTTTGAATACATCAATATTGAAGGATTGAAGGGGAAAAGGTACATATTTTAAACTAAAGCAAGGGATCACGCATATGCACATTGCAATAAAAACATGAAAACAAGATAGACAACCAAAGAGGAGAGGAGTCCTATAAGAACCTAAGGATGAACCTTTGGCTACAAATGCTTATGGATGCGGGATAACTATAATTTCAAATAATTTTATTAAAATATATCATGATCATATATTTTTGGAATGAGGATGAAACCATGTAAGGGAAAAGACCCAAATAGAGTGGGAAGTCCAAGAGTCACGTGGAAATCCAAGAGTTTCCATATTTT